>NW_024121321.1:8255235-8458991 GCF_016745375.1 Pimephales promelas
TCCATAACTCAAACAACGCTTGATGTAATAATATGAAACTCGGTACCACATGTTGATCTCATCGTTCATTATACTCAACTTTTACTTTTTTACCCCAGGCCCAACAGGAAGTCGGCTATTGAGGTTTGTTTGTAAAACGCTCGCAATGGAATGTGCAATACTCCTCCTAGAGAATTCAAAACACACGGCACGAAACTCGGTCAGCATGAAGTCAAGGCATTGAGGATGAAAGTTTACGAGGGGATTTTTGATATCTCGAACGGTTTGGCCGTGGCGAGGAAACGAAATTATGGCGAGAAACGTGAAACAGGAAGTGTGTTATAACTTCAGCATACATTAACTGATCTTGATGAAACTTCAGCAGTGTGTTCGCTGTAAGAGGACGATCACATGGATGTGACTATTGTGAGTCAAAGTTATAGCACCACCAACTGGCAGCAGGAAGTGTGTCACTTTCAAAAATGCTTTGAAATCACCCTTTTATTTTTACCCGATTTGCTTCAAACTTCATCTGTATAATGTAAATATACGGCAGATGTAGACCTGTGAATGGATTCTTGATATCTTTGAAACTGTTGCCGTGGCAACGCATCAAACTTTACCATTCTTTTAGGATGCTTTTGAGACCCTTAGCATGCCTTCAAATCGCATGAAACTCGACAGACACATCACATTTATTAGCCAGTAGACATGTGCAAAGTTTCAGAAACGGGCGTGGTGAGGGCTCAGTAGCACCACCTTTTGACAAAAGTGGGGTTGTTAGTTTTAACTAGAGTTACAAAAATCGGTATGTATATTGTACTCCTCGAGCCGGACAACTTTCTAATTGACACTCATTAGCTAGGACCACAGAAAGTCAGATATCTTTGTTTGAATGTAGAGAAAATCTTAGGAATTTTGCCAGTCTCTCAGTGTCTCTCTGTGTGAGTGAGAGGAGGGGCGCCTGTCAGGTTAATTTTAACCCTTTATTTGCTGTGTGCGACTTCTCTGGCATTTTCGGGGGCCTTAACATCCTCTAAAACTCTTGAAACTTTGCACACGGGTCAGAACCCATGGCCATCAGGGCCGGGCTGAAGCTGGTCATCGGGCGTGGCAGGGCGGCTCGACAGCGCCCCCTGGACTGGGATTCGAACATTTATCCATAAATCAAACACACTTGCGTGAATTAATATGAAACTCGGTACAATTATAGATCACATCAGGCCAAACAACTTTCGTGCTCTAAGTTTTACGACAATTAAAATGGAAGTTGAGAATTATGGGTTGTTTGAATAGTTGTCCTAGGAGAAATACATCAAATTACAACGCATGTGTTTACCAATCACAACCAAACTCGGTGTGCAAGAAGTCAAGACATTGAGGATGAAAGTTTGTGAGGGGATTTTTGATATCTCAAACGGTTTGGCCGTGGCGAGGAAACGAAATTATGGCGAGAAACGTGAAACAGGAAGTGTGTTATAACTTCAGCATACATTAACATATCTTGATGAAACTTCATCAGTGTGTTCGCTGTAAGAGGACGATCACATGGATGTGACTATTTCGAGTCAAAGTTATAGCGCCACCAACTGGCAGCAGGAAGTGTGTCACTTTCAAAATGCTTTGAAATCAACCTCTTATTTTTACCCGATTTGCTTCAAACTTCATCTGTATAATGTAAATACATGGCAGATGAAGACCTGTGAATGGATTCTTGATATCTTTGATACTGTTGCCGTGGCAACGCATCAAACTTTAAAATTCTTTTTTTTTTGGATGATTTTGAGACTCTTAATGGCTTTTGAGGCCCTTATCGGGTTTGAAAACTCTTGAAACTTGCACACAGGTCATATCCCACAGCCATCAGGCCCGGGCTGAAGATGGTACCTAGGCGTGGCAGGGGGGCTAGACAGCGCCCCTGGAACGGGGTCCGAAAACTTGGTCCATAAATCAAACACGCTTGCATGTAATAATATGAATGAAAAACTTCATCTGTATAATGTAAACAGATGAAAAACTTCATCTGTATAATGATGAAAAACAGATGAAAAACTTCATCTGTATAATGTAAACATACGGTAGATGTAGACCTGGGAATGGATTCTTGATATCTTTTAAACTGTTGCCGTGGCAAAGCTTCAAACTTTGAAATTATTTTAGGATGCTTTTGAGACTCTTAGCATGCTTGAAATTGCATGAAACTCAACAGACACATCACATTTATTAGCCAGTAGACATGTGCAAAGTTTCAGAAACGGGCATGGTGCAGGACTAAATAGCGCCACCTTTTGACAAAAGTGGGGTTGTTATTTTTATCTACAGTTACAAAAATCGTTATATACATTGTACTCCTCAAGCCAGACAACTTTCTAATTCATAGTCATTAGCTCAGACCAAGAGGAAGTCAGATATTTTGGTTTGAATATGGTGAGACTCTCTCTGAGCCTACGTCCGTGTATGGCAAGCCCTTTTAACATTTAAAAGCTAAGTTTGCCTATCCGGAAATTAACATTGTAGATATCAACAATGTCTTTCTGTCTAGTCGTAATTACATTTTGGACAGTTTGTATTATCATTTAAGATATCTGTAACATAATTGTGACTAGTCAAAATGACAGACTATGGCAAGCCGTCTTAACATTTAATCATGAAAGGGCCAAAGCCTTCGGCACCGCCACCCCGGTGCCTTTAGGTAACTAAAGGAGCCAGGGTTGCGGTGCCACCGGCTTGGGCCCGCCATCGCTGCTCGCAGCTATATTTATTATTAGGGCCCAAGCCCTGAAAGGGCGAAGGCCCTATTGTTTTCCTAACGATTATTATTATTAGGGCCCAAGCCCTGAAAGGGCGAAGGCCCTATTGTTTTCCTTAGATTATATTATTATTATTATTATTATTATTATTATTTATACGACTATTCGGGCACTTTTGGGGCCCTAAACATGCTCAAAAACTCTTGAAACTTAGCACACGGGTCAGAACCCGCGGCCATCAGGGCCGGGCTGAAGATGGTACCCGGGCGTGGCAGAGGGACTAGACAGCGCCCCCTGGAACGGGGTCCGAAAACTTGGTCCATAACTCAAACACGCTTGTATGTAATAATATGAAACTCGGTACACATGTTGATCTCATCGTTCATATATACCTCATACTATTACTTTTTACCCCAGCCCAACAGGAAGTCGGTTATTTAGGGTTGTTCATAAAACACTCGCAATGGAATTTGAAGTACTACTCCTAGAGAATTCAAACACACGGCACGAAACTCGGTCAGCATGAAGTCAAGGCATTGACGATGAAAGTTTGCGAGGGGATTTTTGATATCTCGAACGGTTTGGCCGTGGCGAGGAAACGAAATTATGGCGAGAAACGTGAAACAGGAAGTGTGTTATAACTTCAGCATACATTAACTGATCTTGATGAAACTTCAGCAGTGTGTTCACTGTAAGAGGACAATCACATGGATGTGACTATTGTGAGTCAAAGTTATAGCGCCACCAACTGGTAGCAGGAAGTGTGTCACTTTCAAAATGCTTTGAACTCACCCTTTTATTTTTACTCGATGTGCTTCAAACTTAATCTGTATAATGTAAATACATAGCAGATGAAGACCTGTGAATGGATTCTTGATATCTTTGATACTGTTGTCGTGGCAACGCATCAAACTTTAAAATTCTTTTTTTTTATGATTTTGAGACTCTTAGCGGCTTTTGGGGCCCTTAACGGGTTTGAAAACTCTTGAAACTTTGCACACAGGTCAGATCCCACAGCCATCAGAGCCGGGCTGAAGATGGTACCTGGGTGTGGCAGGGGGGCTAGATAGCGCCCCCTGGAACGGGGTCCGAACACTTGGTCCATAAATCAAACACGCTTGCATGTAATAATATGAAACTCGGTACACATGTTGATCTCATCGTTTCATCTATACCTCACGCTCTTACTTTTTACCCCAGCCAAACAGGAAGTCGGCTATTGAGGTTTGTTTGTAAAACGCTCGCAGTGGAATGTGCAATACTCCTCCTAGAGAATTCAAACACACGGCACGAAACTCGGTCAGCATGAAGTCAAGGCATTGAGGATGAAAGTTTGCGAAGGGATTTTTGATATCTCGAACGGTTTGGCCGTGGCGAGGAAACAAAATTATGGCGAGAAACGTGAAACAGGAAGTGTGTTATAACTTCAGCATACATTAACTGATCTTGATGAAACTTCAGCAGTGTGTTCACTGTAAGAGGCTGATTACATGGATATGACTATTGTGAGTCAAAGTTATAGCGCCACCAACTGGCAGCAGGAAGTGTGTCACTTTCAAAATGCTTTGATATCACCCTCTTATTTTTAACCGATTTGCTTCAAACTTCATCTGTATAATGTAAAAATACAGCAGATGTAGACCTGTGAATGGATTCTTGATATCTTTGATACTGTTGCTGTGGCAACAAATCAAACTTTAACATTCTTTTTTGATACTTTTGGGACTCTTAGCATGCTTGAAATTGCTTGAAACAGATAGATACAGATAGCTCGACAGATACATCACATTTATTAGCCAGTAGGCATATGTGCAACTTTGGCAAAAGATTAAAGTAATGTCAAAAAAGTAAACACTAAAAGCCTAATATCTTCTAAAAATGTAATTATACATCATTTGTTTCTAAATTAAATTATACAAATATTATAATTAAAGCAGTTTTTCCCTTTTTTCATTTAAGAATTATGTTTACGTTCAAAAACAGCCAGGTTGTAAAATTCAGAAGAAGAAAAAATAATCTGAGTCATACGTAGTGCTATACTGCCCTCTTGTGTTCAATATCAGTTAGGCCTATTGTGTATATTCCCAC
Source organism: Pimephales promelas (assembly GCF_016745375.1). The sequence continues at coordinate 8,260,053 of NW_024121321.1, forward strand.
CGGTTAATCAACGTGTGACTCCGCTGGGACTCGGGAACTTTTAAATCGCTTACTTAAAACCGAAAGTCAAAATACAGATATCCGCACAAGACATTAATGTTGTGGAGTAGAGCAAGCATTTTAAATAAATTCCTATTAAGTAGGATTGAACTAAACAGAATGAACGTTCACTCTGTTCTGCTGGTTCCTCGCTGTTGGCGCGCACAGTTATGAATGCTTGTGCAGCCATGAGTTTTAGTTTAATTTTAAAATTAGCGCAATTTCGGGATTTGTATTATATTTCAAATATGTGCCCTTGTGTTTTTTATTATTATTTTATTTGTTAGTTTGCTGAGAGATAAGCTATGCCTATTTGTGTGAGGAAATTTCACAAATTTTGTGTTGTAAAAAAATAAAAAGAATGAGACAAAGTTTGAGAATGGTTTGTTGTTTTTATTTGAGCTTTCCTGCATGTTACACATTGGAACGTTGTTGTTCACAGCCAGGGACTATATTTTTCTAGCGGAAGGAATGTTTTTATTGATTAAACTACATTAAAAAGTTGCACTAATACATTGTTTTTTATTGTAATATTGTGTGGCAACCGTTTTATAAAAGCAATAAGGTACTTGAGGCAAGTGCTGTATCGTGAATAAGTAACGGCTGAAGGGGTTGCAGGCACTCCCCTTCAGCCGTTACTTATTCACGATACAGCACAGCCTCTCGTACCTTATTGCTTACTTATTAAATCCTAGTAATTGGTTGATGAAACATTGATTTAAATTAAGATAATTATTTTAAAACGAAATTTACTTTAAAAAAAGGCTTTGTGCTTGCATGTTTAAGCTATGTGAAAGTTTTAGTGCTGCTTCCAGAGAACGGTCACGTTCGGATTGTTTTTCCTCATAAATGCGAACACGGAAAATAAAATAAAGATTTTATGTTCTGGAGAGAGTCAACCCTTCTTCATCCGGTGAGTATTACTTTTGGTTTGTGCAGTGTGGTTCACATAGGCCAATTTATTAAAATATTTAATTATCTGGGAATTGGATCTCCTCCATAATGCTGAAATTGCCCAATTTAAAAAAATTTAGTAATAATTTAAGTTTTGTGGTGTAAGTCTACGTATTTTATAATGTTAACTTCAAATAATACTAGTAATTTAAAGATGTTGTAGCTAGCATTGGGTCTGGACGTGAAGGATAACTTCGGGAGTTGAAGGGACGTGTCGGTGTCGTGATTCTGTCCTCTCACACCGCGACACAGGTTCGTGGATCTGAGTGTCGCGATCGTTACAGCCTTAATAGGCTATATTCTTCTTGCAGATAAATATACTCACGCAGTTTAGGTTAGAAGCCTCCAGTGAGTTCAACGTTTCAGGGGATACCCGGGAAATGCTCAGAGGTGACGAGGGGAGTTGAGAAGAGCAATGTTTCAGCGAATTTAAAGCTTTGACAACTTTAATCGTTATTTAAATACCTTTACTCAATTATCTCGACTACGAAACCCTGTGAGATTATTTTTGAATGTCTGTTCTTTGAAATTAGCAAAAAAAAATATATATATATATATTTTTTTTGTTATTTCATGGTTTTTCCATATAATCGGCCCATATCTTAAAATGGAAGGTTGCAACTTCCGACTCATTTCGCCAGAGCGGGTCACATTTGATTTTGATTTTTTAAACAATGTAATGTGTAACCTAAAAATAAACAGATTATTTGATAAATGGTATATTTAAATCTGCATATTGTAGCCTAATATCTGCAGGGCAGCCTAGTCTTAATAAATGTATGCTTCATTTTTCATTAGTAAATTTGATCAATAAATTCAATAATTTAGAATAATAAGACACTATAGGGCTGTTACCCTAGGTAAGGCTGATCAAATTAAATCGGTTACACAATAATGTTACGAGATTGGTTTAACAGGAGTCAATTAAAAATCGCTGTAAAGAACGATACTTTTAAACATAACCCTAAATCACCATAAGGTGTCGCCAGATGACCGTCTTAATGAACGAGTCATGGATTCAAAATGCTGAATCATTCAGTAATGAGAAAACACATTGCTTTGAGATGCGCGATGGGTCGCTGTGATCTTTGTTTAACTATTTTCTCTGCTGAAACAGAAAAAAGTCAATATTGCATCTAAAAAGTCAATATTGCATCTAAAATGTAAGTGACTTGACTTGTGTGTGTGTGACTATGTTTGTTGTAGTGATAAGAGTTGCACCCTTGTTAAAGTTTAAGGCCTTGTGTTTTTGGATATATATCTTTCTTTCTTTTTTTTTTTCTTTTTTTACAAAATATGCATATAACCCATATATTTTAGATTTATTATTTGCTTTAAATTAAATTAAGATTGTATTTTTGGTAATTGAACCTGAATGAATTTAAAAATGAATGTGCTATATTTCAGATCATATTTGTTTTTTCTTAAAATTTGAACTAACTTTATTCTCAGCTGAATTATAAATATTTTATTTCTGTATGAATTAAAAACACATTTGATTTTTCTTTTTAATCAATGTAGAATGTGTAACTGAAATATAAACAGATTAGGGCTCTGTTCGAGGACAAGTAACTAAAACCAATGCGACATGATGAATGTTTGTTTCCCAAACCATCTCAGAGTAACAGCTTACTTTTCTTTCTTACTATATTCTTTCTTACTATAAACTGTGCTGTAGAGCTTGCATCAGTCAAAGCAGGGTTACATTTTGCATGTCGTGCACAATAAACCTAAAGGCACCAGGGTGGCGGTGCCACCGGCTTCATATATATATGTATATACAGTATATATATATATATATAGCTGTGATCCGCGATGAAGGGCCAAAGCCAGTGGCATGGCCACCCTGGTGCTTTTAGGTAACTAAGGAACCGGGGTTGCGGTGCCACCGGCTTGGGCCCTTCATCGCTGCTCGCAGCTATATTTTTGTCTTGTTTCCCAAGCCAGACAGCAACATCGGCCCAGATCCGGCCCACATCCATGTTGATTTCATATGTACCAGATGTGGCCCGGATCTGGGCCGACACTATGTTGCTGTCTGGGAAACAAATCTATCATGTGGCTCCAAAAGAATATACAGAATGTGTCATATGAAACATGTTTGGCCGCTTTTGTCCTCTTGGAGGCTTGACATGTGGTCACCACTAACTCTTAAGGAGAACCAAAAAACAACAACATTTGTTTGAAAAAACATGAGGGTGAGGGAATAATGACATTACCTATTTATTTGGGATGTATATCCCCATCAAACAAGTCATTATCAAAATAATAATAATAAAAAATAATAATAATAAAAAAATGACAACTGTGTATTGTTAAAGTACAAGAATGCACGAGGAACCAATGAACTATCTATCTATCTATCATAGGAAATTGAGATTCATTACCTCCGCACTGCCAAACCGCAGACACGCCGCCGCAAGTACCGCGAGAAGTAGCGGGATCCGCGATCTCATCTTGCTGCCGTGCCGCTGCGGGGCTCCACGGGACAGCGCGCATTTAGAGAGACGCTCACGAGACGCTCAGCACTGGGCTCTGACTCGTAAGCAAATATCGGGTTAATTAAGCAGCAGTTTAAGTCCCTCAGCGGCTCTGCAGGCTCGACATTCCTCTCAGTGCGCAAACATTCAAATTGCCCTCCACGGCAGAATGAGTCTCTTTTCTGAGGAGCAAGTGGCCCATTTGAAGTCCTTTGAAATGCAGTTTGCGGATTAAAGTGAAGAGGGTTTTTTTTTCCAGGCGAAACACCAAAATCCCGGATTCCTCAGCTGGCGGTTATATTTAATCATTCATTTACATGCTCCATTCCAATAACGACGCCTCTTATTATTATCTGAGAAAACTGTCATCTAAAATATCTGTTCAGTCATGGCAATAAAAAAAGTAATTCAATTATTTAAAAAAAAAAATAGCAGTCAGACAGGACTTTTTATTAATAAAAAAAAACGTATTTAAAGTGGTGCGCGTGCGGCCCCTTTGTTTGGTTTAAAATTACCACAATTAACACCGTTGATTAAGTAGGTTATTAAAAAAGTTATATATAAAAAAGGCTTTCAAATCCAAGCTGTTCCATGTGTAATTCACGAGGGTCCCTTCGTCTTCGCATTGCCCCTAATGAAAGCGACATTAATGGAAGTTAAATTAAAACTCTTGGTCTTGCAGTTTTCTTATCAATGTCTAGCGCGTGCACGGCCCCGCGCGAGCTGTCTGTGCGGTGTTGATTATGGGACTGTGGCTCTGAGGAGGATTTCAGGGGTCTGTATGTGGACTCTTATCTTACCCTCCCCTTAAAGGCAGGGCTGCACTCACTGAGAAAGAGAGAGAGAGGGGATGGGAGGTGAGTGAGGAGCTCAGATGAGGTGCTGAAGTCTTGTTACTTGGATGAACACGTTTTAATGGTAGAAACATATTTTAGATGTACATATGCATGAGAACCAAAAGAAAATTTCATTATGTTTTCTTATGTTTTTCACACTGAAAATATATACTATAGGCTAGCCTACTCCACCTCATGTTTTGCTTACTTTTTTGAAAAACTTCTGCAAAATGTTCATGCTGATGCTGTTCTTTCCTAAAGGCATTCAGCTATCCATGACACATTCACTATTATGTCATATACTAAAAATCTAGCTCACAAATGGCATTTGCATATTTACAGTAGCCTATATTTAAACGTGCACTGCAATGTCATCAATAGCAATGTCATTACTTATTACGGGTCAGAATTCACTTCAGACATAAAAGTTATTTTTTACATGAGATGTTCTTTTATAAATTGCATGATAATGCAAGAAACATTCAATTCACATATTTGGAAAAAAAAAAATGTATAAAGAATGACATGAGCATGAATAAGTTATTGTTTCATTATAGAATGAATGAGATGGTGGAGACATATTCTCTCCAGCCAGTGCACTTTTAAATGTTTTCACAGCTTTGCTCATGGCGATGGAATCAAAAGGTGTGTCTAAATACCAAAACTTTTATGACCTTAAATACCAAAACTCTAAATCTTATGACCTTTCAGATTTGCACAATGGGTGTCCGAGTTATGAAACCAAAAGGGTCGGAAGTCTAAAACGAAGGTGACTGAAACAGCTCTGTTATACATAATTTAATGTAAATCTTCATGCATTAGTAAGAATCATTTATTTTTCCCACTACAAAGAACCGGTTTTAACGGATGTTAAAGGTTTTTTATGGAAATGTCAATACCAATGAAGAGTGTGATCCGAATATCTTGAGGTGAGGATCTAGAAGTGCTGTTGCTTCAGCATAAAGGCCTGAAACACTTTTTAAATAAGAATTTTAATGTATAAACGAATCAGAACAAACAAATCTCTTGTATTAAGATCCAAGTTTAAGAAAAGGTTTATGCTTACACATCTGTGATCAAAATCATGTTGCACCAACTCATTTAAAAGATATTAAATGATAGTTTTCTAGCTGAGTTATTATATTTGTCTATACACTAATAACAAGCCTTTAAGCATAAACCTTTTGAATGGTCTAAAAAAATACTTTGACTCACTGGCAGTGGATGTTTAAAGGAAAAAGTTGAGAAAAAGCAGGAGATAAAAAGTTGGTGCTTTACATTTTTAAGTAGTCATTTTGGATGTTTCAGTCATTTCAACTTAAATTTCATTAAATTGACTAAACTATTTTCTAATCTTGTATAACAAACAAAAAATACTTATTTTGATGAGTTAAAGCAATGTAAAAAGTGTAAAAAAAACAACAACAACAACAAAATAGCACTTTAATCAACTGACCTCAAATTGTGTATTTAAAAAACATTTGCACTTAAAACCAAATGATGTTAATGAACCACGTTTATGAGCAAAGCACTAGAAAAATGTGTGGGCAGCTGCCAATGGCCTCAAACAAAAGAGCACTGTGGTCAGACAGAGCGATGAGACCCATCACTGACACGCGTGTGTGAGCAGATATCATCTGTCTTATTAGGAAAAGGACAGGTCAAGAGGTCAAGTGTGAACAAGGCTGGCTGGACAACCTCTCGCAACTAATCCAATCTCTCATTCATCTCTCTGCTCCCGTTCTGTTCTTCTCTTTTCCACAGAATTGTGCAGCGTTCATCTTTTTATTCACTATTCATCTCACGCTGTAACTCCCACACTCCCTCTTTCTCCTTCCATTTCTTTGTCTCCCGCTTCCTCTCTCCTTCTCCACCTCCTCCCTGCCCCCTATCATCCTTTCATCCTTTTGATATTGCACTATTCCTTGGTTTCTTTCATCTGTAATATGTTCAAGTCTGTTCATGATTATGTACTTCTCTTTCCATCTCTCTGTACATGCCAAACTTTAAACAAGTATTTCTCTGTCAGAAAGGCCTTTGGAACGCAGTCAAACAATTATATGTTTATTAATTTAGATAATTTTATTTCACGTATAGTGCTGTAGAAATTGCACACTTAAAAAGGACATTTAAATGGTTCCTAAAGTGTTCTGAGTGCGTTGCTATACAAGACTTTAGTGAAGGAAAGGACTACCCATAAAGTATTGAAATAATCAAATTAAAAATGATTGAGAAATTATTTAAAACGTTGATTATATATATATAGCATATATAAACAATTTTTTTTAAGTTCATTGTAAAATATGCACATAGGCTACGTTTAAACACTTTGAGAAAGAGATTGACTCAATTACGACATTCTCTCTTTTGAGCTCAGATCTTTTAGTGCGTTATGCTTGTTTCGACTCTGATAGGTGGAATTTGCATCATGGATCATCATCAATCAATTTTTCACCTCAAATTCACTGTAAGTTGTGACAACATGTGTTTTCACATTGCTTAGTTTAACTCATCAAAATAAGTAAGCAATTTTCAACGTTTTTTATAAGTTACACAAGATGTATCTCATTGAAGTCAACTTTAATGTAATTCAAGTTGAAATGACTTAAACATCTAAGTTGATTGTGCTTAAAAAAATGTAAGCAACTTTTTCTTTACAGTGAATACTATGGATTAACTACCTTGTAGCTCACAGTAAGGCTGTCTTTAATGGTTTTACATTATCATTAAAAATCAATTTCCCAATGGAGAAAATGAAATGAGTTCTTACTTCTGGAACCCGACGGATCTTCGTTCAGGAGAAGTTCGTCCCGGCTGGTAAACACCTTCGAATTACCATTGGTTAATCCAAATGAGGTAATAGGTGTGGCTCTGAGACTCCGCCTTCTTTAATGTGAAAATATTGTCCGACCCTCAAGCTAAAACACAAGTAAAAACAAACTATTTTTTAATGTTAAATACTGTACAGCTGTTTGAATTAAAGCAATAAAGTGCTGTATAAATAAATGTGACATGACTGATTGTGCAAACATATCCACATCGCTACGATCAGATGCTTTCTTAACTGCTGTTTTCACACTGCTTTTGTGTTTTTGTTACTGAAAGGAAACAGCAGCATATATTTACATATTTTTCGAAATGTGGAGAAAATGAAAAAGAACATGGCCTTACTAGCATGGCTCCACGAATAATTGTTCAATCAAAGCTTAATTCATGAGAAATGTAACCAACTTTTGACATTATGCTGTGATTATTTACCATTATAATCACTGTGATTGGAGCGATGTCTTGCTGTGATGTCATCATGACCATCCGGGACAGGATGCTGTACACGAGTAACAGCGGGACTCAATGAACCGGATAAAGACCGGAGAGGAACACTATTGTTCAGAACTGCAGAGCCATTACACCACAAAGCCAGCTGTTGGGACTCTTGGGTGTGTTCACTCACAGTCCGAGTGTGGCAGATCAATTATGAACGCCATCAGAACTCTATCTAGTCCAGTGAACATGGTCATGCATAGAAGTCTAGATCAGTGTTTCCCCTCATAAAGCTCCAGTAACCCTTCAGCAACACCAAACCAGAAATATGCTCCTTTTAACTTAAATATTACACTAGATATAGATATAACTATACCATGGATATTATTCAAATAGATATTTTTATAATAACTAAAAACATATTATACTAGATTTTTTACTTTACCACAAATGTTATTAATAGATATTATAATTCCAACAAAGCAATCGATACTGAAGTTTGAGAAACAGACTCACATAGTAGATTTAAATTAAAGATGTTTAAGGATTTTAATTGTAAAATAAATAAATACCACAAGATGGAGAAAAATGGAAAAACTACGAAGAACTGTTAAAAAAACAAAACAGCAATTTATCCAACACTATTGTGCATTACATTCTACCAAGGCTGCATTTATTTGATCAGAAATACAGTAAAAACTGCAATCTATGTTTTCTATTTTACTTTAAAATATATTTTATTCCTGTGTTGTCAAAGTTGAATTTTCAGCATAATTACTCCAGTCTCCAGTGTCACATGATCTTTCAGAAATCATAATGATTTCCTGTGTAAGAAACATTTCTTATTATGAAAACAGTTGTGCTGCTTAATATTTCCAAAACTTTTTTTTCAGTTTTTTTTTTTTTTTTTTGAATAAATAGATATTTCATTTTAAATAATGTACAAGTCTTTACTGTGACTTTTAATCACTTTAATGCATTCTTCCTGACCCCCACAAAACTACACATTTCTTTAAAACAAATTGCTGGCACCAAAATTTGAAATGGTAATGTATCACATATGTTTTTAATTAATTGGATCTTTGGAAAAGCCCTATCATTTTTAAATTCATAATTTCTAAAAAGTTTCCTAGTTATAAAAATCAGAACTGCACACCACAAGAGAAAGAAAGCTATAAAATGAGAGAACCGAGAGACAGAGAGATCAAATAATAAGTCATATTATTCACTGATAGCATGATGAAGTAACGAGTTTTGACAAATGGTCACTCCTCTGCACTGGACCTTTCGCTCAAGAGCATTATGTATGGGCCAATTGTCATCATCTCTGCTATGATGAAGAGGCTCTTATTATGCCTTTTGGATTATATTCATTGATTTGTTCCCATCAAACAACATGTTATTGTTGTCCTCTTCCGGCCAAACGGGTGACTTTGTTCCGAGTGAGTGTACATCTCCTCTCAAACCAAACTAGCTCTGACAAAAGGGAGTTTTCCGTTGCCTAACCTGAACAGCACTTCCTCAACACACACAATGCTGAAGTGTCACTGGAATCTTTCCACATTACAAAGGAGGTGTTCACCCAGAAGAATACATAATCCTCACAACCAGTCTAAAATAATAAAACATTAGGTTTTTATCCTCAACAGACAATGTGCATCCCCAAATACATGGTTCAGAACAGAAGACTTGACTCGCGCAACTGATTCTAATGGGTAATATGTTGCAAAGCAAATGATGCAACAACACTCTGTAAGCATACAAAAACACATGCGAGTGAAATAATGAATTTCTAATTATAATCATAAATGCTCTCAAATTTCTGATTTAGCATTTTAGAACGTATTTGTAATGTATTTGTAATGATAAACATACATTTGTGCTCAAAAGATATATGTATTAATGCTCACCAAGGCTTTTATTTGATAAACAGTTTTATTATTTTAAATTTAAATCATGTTTTCATTTTGAATATATTTTAAAATGTCATTGATTCCTGTGATCAAAGCTGAATTTTCAGCATCATTACAATATATATTAAACAATTTTTTATATTCCAAACTTTGAGTTGCTGTTCATAACCGATTTTATTTCTATATTGTGACATATTTTGAAAGGCAGAAAGGCAACTTTAATCCACCAGCCACATGAGAATTAAGTGATTCCAATTGAATATGAAAATCATTTCAGAGCTAGGGCAAGTCTCTGAATTTTGATTCAAATCAAACTAATAAATGAATAATAATACAATAAAATAATAAAATATTGGCCTCAAAAATCACATCTATCTAAATCACCTCCTGTTGTTCAAGGTTCACAGGACTTTTCTTCTCCCACTTCGTTCCTCTTCTGTAGTTGCTTTATTACCCCTTTCTTTCTCTTCTTCCTTCTCTCCTGCTTTGCTGATCCCCCTGTACACACACAGAGGGGAAAGAAACATAAACAAACCCAAACTTGGCTTTATTTCTGGAATATTATTTTTAAAAGCACCACCACAAAGAAATAATATTCCATAAAATCTTCAGTTTGCATTTTTTATGTCTAAATTACACACAGATATTTTGTTTGTGGCTGGATGTTTTTCACGGATGTTTTTAGATTCTGTTGGGAACAGTGTTGAAAAGTGACTCACTCGTGCCATAGCAAGTTAGAGCCAAAAAACCTTTGACCTCTTCTGAGTCTCTTAAAAGATCTCAAATATTTTAGCGAGCGCAGTTAACATTCAGCCACAGATAAAGCTTTCTCTGTCTCGAAGAGCAAGATCATCAAGACACACTGTATGACAGCACAAACTGCACAGATGTGTATTCACCTAGTATGTGCTAACTAACACTGCATAGTTTTAACTTAACATGATACTGTGTGGGCATGAATTAAGAATTCATTCCCACAATTTTATTAAAATTCATCCCCTCATTTTTAATGTAGTAAAATCCAGTCAATTGTGGGAACAAATTCTTAATTCGTGGCCTCGATATCATGTGCGAGGCTCCGTACATACACAATGCCTATCTCTTTGTAGGTGTATGTAAAATTGTCTCAGGAATGTCTTTTCATTTAGACTTTGAAGATTTTTATGGCTAGAAAAAAAAAATATTTTTAATAGCTGCATCACTTAGTAAACGAGTCTAAAACGAGTGCTCGCTTCATTTTATGTATTTTTTATTCAGTGTAAATTCATGTTCCAGTTACACTTACTGTTGACCCATTTTTAAACAAATAAACACAAAAAATAGTTTTTCTATTTTGTATTTATACATGAACAAAGTAATGTTTATTAAGGACAGCATAAAACGGAAGTTCCAGTCGACTTTTATTCCCTATTGTTACGTATTTGTGAGTGAAACAGCTTCTCGAGCAAAATGTAGGGCGGGACTTAATTGTGTCCTTTAGGAATTGATTGGATGATTGTGGTTTGCTATTGCTGTGAAGTCATGTCATGTGATTGACAGGTTGCCCCGCCCTCACGTCAATAAACACATCATCAGAGAAAAGAAGATGCTGCAAGAGGGAGGGGAAGTTATTTTGAAAGCTTATGAGGGCACATGGATTTAAAAAATGATATTTAGCCTATAATAAGTACATCAGTATTTCATAAAAAATAAGAATGCCCATTTTTGATTTTATTATGTCTTCAAAACTAAATCTCACATCAAGTTAGTGCTTTTCAAGCATTTTTATATTTATATTATAACTATAATAATGCAAATTTCAGATCTGTTTATTCGTGAACTGATGTTCAGCTTTTCTTTTGAACAATCAAATAATTTTCGGAACATCAGTCATCAAAGCCCAGTAAACATTGCAGATTAATTTCACCAAGCTCACTAAAAATACTCCATACAGATCGTCATTGTCAAAACGATCCTCATTGACACGGATCTGAGAAAACGACTAAAATGCTGTATTATTCATGCCAGGCCAGTAGTTGGCGATGTCAATTTATAAAGAAACACTATGCGCATTAACACTGAACACCAATAAAGAGCCTAAGTCCCTCCCCTTCCGGTCGACCACCATGGGACCTTATTTCGGAAAAATATTATAGTCAATGGCGAGAAACAACAAATATTTTGATCTCGTTTGAATTGTGCCCTGCATCACACATATGATGTTTGTCAGTTGAACAGATCTATTTTAAATTCAAGAAAGCCGCAGTTTGATGTAAAACTATTGATGTTTAAGACTGTGAAAATACGTAATTACAAAGACTACAAACCCCAAAGGCACACATTTTCTCTCAATGAATGAAGCTAACTTTACTGAAGCTAACGTCTGTCATTTTTTCTAGTTTTACGTTATAATTGTAAAGTTACGCCGTCATGCCTGAGTGTTTTGTGCCAGACTGCACACATACGAACAACGGATTTTGCTAGTTGTTTCGCTTCCTGGGAGATGTAGTTCACTGAGTGATTTTCACATAAAACTAAATGTTACTCTTCTGTTTTATTACCAGCTCCGACTTTCTTGACTTTCAGAATTATCTTTTAAATTGACAAACATCATGTGTAATTCAGGGCACAGTTCGGACGGAATAAAAAGATAGGATGTCTCTCGCCATTGACAACATATTATTTCTGAAATTAGGTCCCGGCTGGAAGCGGAAGGGAGGGACTTAGGCTCTCTATACACATGCGATGTGTGTGACGTCACCGTTTTCACAAATTCACTTTTTCGTAGTTTACACAGAGACGATAACGGTATTGTTTTCAAAAACTTCCACTTTAAGGCCCCTAAATGAACAGCCAAAACACATTCAAAGTCTAGTGTAACAGGAGGCGGGACTTATCGCACGAACAGCCAATCATAGCGCAATAGAGGCACTGCCGTCTCTCGTGTGAAATTTTTCCCCATTCATCCTGATTTACACTCTTTTTAAAGTTCTATTTCATGTTGCTATTTTATTGATGTACTCTAGGTTATTTTCTCATCCAAATTTTTTTTTGAAAGGTGGCACTTGTCTTCTTGGAGGAAATGGCCATCACACACACATAAATTGTGCATGGTTGATTGCCAAGCATGAACAGCACAAATCTGTGCAATATGTGATTTTGACAAAAGTTGCTCTTGATCATAAAGCTGTCACAAGAAACGTTATGATTGATGGCAGCAGGTTTTTGATGAGATTGCAGGTGTCTCACTGGAACGCGATTGAGACCTTCTGTTTGATTTCAGGCATGTGTGTGTGTTTCGCTGGGAAAATCCCCAGCAACAAAACCCCTCCCCCGGTGTTCCTCCCACCATGCCAGCCAAACAGAGACAAAAATGCACAACATTCTCACACACAAACATACTGAAACTAACTTTAGCTGGATTCACACAGCTCCAAAATTGACAATCATGCGTCTTTTGACAATCATGCATAGCCTACTTAAGTATTATTTTGGGGTATCTGTAGGCTATTAAATTAAAACCAAATAGGCTTCTGCTACATTTACAAGGGAAAATTATACTTTACTCCATTGCAATTTCATTAAAAGTACATTAAAAGGTTACTCAATTATTACTCAATTATCTTAATGTGTAACGAAGGTCAGTAAAGGACAGAATGTTGATTAGACTGGATTATTAGTTTAAAAAAAACTATAATCAAATGTCAAACCAATCTAAAATCATCTGCTGAAAGTATTAATGTTAGCTGAAAATATTCAGGTAACAGGTTCCAGGATATTGGTTTACTTTTAACGTCTGCTGTGAGTTTCAAATAGTCAGAACAGTGAGAAAAGAGTGATTTTGATAAGTTTAGGTTTCTTTTGTTGTTTAATCAAAAATACTAAAATGAGAAAATCTCAACATTATTACAGAATTCAATTTTTAGCTTAGAAAGGTGTTTACCTTTTACTTAAATGTGGATACTTTGGTTTACTTTTACTCAAGCATTTTTGGGGGTAGGTACAGGAATTTGAATATCTGTATTTTAACTCAAACACAATGTATCAGTACTTTTTACAGCCCTGATGCACAACGATATAGCTACATAGGTTTTGTTCACACACTGTGTCTTTCTGAGCATTTTATTGTCACATGACTTATTTGGACAAAGTCACTACTTTTTTTGATGCACATAATTGCTTTTCTTACTATTTCTGCAATATCTCAGTACCAGTTTGAATTCAGGTCTTCCTACAGATGTATCCATCTCCAGTGAAGTGAGTGTAGGCCTAGACATTTTTATGCACATCTTTGACATTTTATTTTCATCTAGGCATTTCCATCTAGCATTCTGTTATGCAATATCCTGAAATCCTTATAAATATACAGACAGGATAATATAGAAACATCTTACTTTGTTTCTGGGTTTGAGTGTCTATGTATGTGCTTCCATTAGTTCTTCCTATTGGCTTCCTCCAGCACACGCTCTCTGGTATTGTATGATGTGAGAGGATGGATAACAAGCTGTTTTCCTCCATTAGCAGCTCTGTTTCTATCACAGCTCAGGTTCCTTCATGGAAAGTGGCTTTTTCTCCCTGTTAAATGAGAAATAGTAGTAACATAGCTAATATGTATTCCTGAAAGCCAAATCAAGCGCTGAGCTCCTCGGGCCACCATTTTAGTGTCCACTGCAAATACAGATGTATTTGACAGTTAAACAATTCTTGGTATTTCTCACACTCGTTCTGTTTTCTGTTAATGTAATAAATGACATAAATTTTGTTTTCTGAGGAAAACTCAAGTCTGCAGGGCAAAATTTGTTAAGTCTGACCACTTAGAAAAGTAATAGCACACTTTTGCTCAACATGCCGCATGACTTGTGTTATTATTCATTTTTGTACCAGAAACGTTCAGACGAGTTAAGAGCCAAACATAAATTCTTATGGGTTAGGGATTTCATTTAAACATTAAGGCCCATTTTCACAAACACGGCTTGGATTAAGCCAGGATTAGGCCTTAGTTCATTTAGGGCATTTAAAGGTATAGCGGAGGATCTTTCCGAATTTTAGAGAAGACTCCTCTCCAATTTAAAAAAAAATAAATAAAAAATGCACATGCACAAACACAACACTCCCGAGAGGGAACGCCTACTATTACGCCTTGCACAATTATGTTGCAAATTGTAAACTAACTCAAAAATATTCATAAAAAAGACAACATGTCAAATGCCCTTCCGTGTTTTATTTACTTATTATACTGATCGATTGAGTGACCGAGGACTCAAGACATGATATGTCCAACCCTGTATCACACAAAATACGATCTGAGGAAACTATTTTGCAAATCGCAATTACGTTACATAGCAACATATAAGCAGTGCTATTACGTTGGTCCTTAACCTAATATGTCTCATTGTTAATACGTAGGTATTAATAAGTTATTTTTATACATAGTTGCGTATGGAGAAGTAGCTTGTTGCATTTGTGTAATTATGAACACATGATCACGCAAGGTTTTAGAATATTTCAGCGTGATACCATTTACCATTTTGGTCAAAAGGCTACTTTAGACAAATTGAGATGTTTACCGTGTCTATGCGGTGCATGACTTGTGCCAGGGCTAGCATTGCTAAGTAGCTTGCATTAACTTTTACTAGTGATTTTAAATGGATTTCTCCAAATAGCATGACAAACTTTACCTGTCTGGTAGAATCTTCGCGACTGCGGCATCAGTGAGAAGCCCAACCTGTGCTTTTAGCCCACGCCAGCATGTGATATTAACCCAAAATCACTCTGGTCTTGTTTCTATATTCTGCGGCCTTTCTCTTCTTATCATACACTTCGTATACATTTTATTTCTCTTTCGACCCTCAGCCATTTTCAAAGGAATGGCTGAAACCGCAACTCCGACATAATACACCTGAAAGTGAAAACTACATAGGGACGAGCACGTACGACGGCCTTACGTAAACATATCACCAGGATGATTGACACTTAGATCGACCAATAGTATAGACTACCCACCCGGAAAAAGAAAATCCTCCGCTATACCTCTAAGTAGCTTTTATAAATGTACCTTAGATTTAGACAAAAGATTACTCACATGTGTCTTGAGACAAATCAATGCAATGAGATTTTTAAGATACGTCAGTGCAAGTTGCTTTCAGTTTAAAAAAAAAAAAGCTCAAACATGAATTTCAGTCTAGGCTTAAGTCTTGTCTGTGAAACCGAAACTAAAAGCATTAGCAATAATAACACTTAATCATCAATTATTTAATACATAAAAATATTCATTTCAGTTTTGTACTGTGGGTCAAAGTTGGCCAGAATGGTAGTCGTGCCATCTTGCAATCTATCTTTATTTTAAGCTGTCTACGTCGACCCAGTTACAGTGTATTGTTGTGCGTTTCCCACTATTGTAACATGGATAAAATCTAATGCTCTATGGACACAAAAGAAACATTTCAAACTATATTCTGAAAACCATTGTGTGTCTCTGCCACCTCAGATGGACGGCGGTATTCATGTCTGGCTCTAAAATGCAGCAGTAAACTAAATGAAGTTAGCTATCACTCACTAAGTGTGAAATACAAAACGAGTTTTACTTTAGGACAGTGGCTCTTTGGACGAACATGAATTATCTGTACATCTGTGAAGATATGCAAGATACAGGATTGCTTCACATGCCGTTTTGATCTGTGAACTTTGACCTTGTTTAATGCCAATGACAGTGGCGCAAACCCAATTAAGAATATGTGTTCTTCATTTTTTTTCTGTGTGTGTGTGTGGGAAGGGGACTTCCACACTGTGTGGTATTAATATCCTCATGCCTCCATGCCTGCAGGGTTACTCCTCTGCCAGGAAACACATGACCTCAGCACACCTCCTCACCTTCCTCTCTGATGTATACTGCACACGTGCACATAGATTCAGCTCCAAACATAGGCTTACTGCAGTTTCAGATCATGGATGTGCAGCTTGCAATTTGGCTTGGATGATGATTGGATTTTGGAGTGCATGATGCTCACTGCAATATATCAAAAAAGGTGTGGGTCAACACAAACAGCTCTGTGATACTTAAAATCGAGAGAGAGAGAAAGAGAGAGAGAGAGAGAGAGAGAGAGAGAGAGAGAGAGAGAGAGAGAGAGAGAGAGAGAGAGAGAGAGAGAGAGAGAGAGAGAGAGAGAAAGAACACTTCCATGAATGACTAACAGGTGCACACTGTTGTATTTCCTCCTATTTGGACGTCATCTCCTACTCTTCATTCTGTACTTCCTGCACAACAACTTCCTGTGACCTGTCCTGTTCTGTTGATCGATAGCCTGTTCTTGTGTGCTTGGTTTGTCCTTTTTAGTGGACTTACGGCAGTTTTAGAAGTCATTATGTCTGTTGTGGAGGAGCAATGTTAAAAAAGTTACATTATAATGTTTTATAATATTATTTTTATTGTAGTGTTATTGTTTTTCAACTAAACAGAAATAAAAAAAATACATTATTATTAATGCTGATGAAAATGTTGCCAATAAAGCAATTCCTTTAGAATAGCAATAAAGTTAAAGTTTCCTGCACTTTTTTTTAACAAATACCTGACCCTCAGCTGTAACTGCTATTGTATCTTAATACGTGTGTATGAAAATTACCTGTTGCATTGTCTGTTGGATGTTGATGTCCCTTTCAGGGGTTTCAACTAGCTCCTGTAAAACAGCATGAAATACTTCAAAGAGAATCACCTTACACTCTTAGGATTCTTAACTCAATTTTAAAGAGCCATTTATGCCAAAAACATGTTTTATAAGAAGAAATGTCTAATATGATTGCATAATATATTCATATTAATATATTCATAATATATTCAAATACATAATATATGGTTAATAGATTATTAAATTTGTATAGGCTCCTGAGTATGTTTACAAGCTGGTTAATTCAAAACATTTAATTTAAATTAAAAAGGAATAAAAAGAATGATCCCTTGATGGGAACCACTTAAACAGAACAAACCCCTTCATGGTTCTATAAAAAACATGAGAATATAAGAGTGATGCTGGCCAGCCAGATATGTTTTGGAGAGTAATAGGAAATACACAGAGTTAGCTGGCGTCAGGGAAGGGCTCGATGGTGTTTCCAGCAGCAGGGAAGGGCTTTTCTTGAAGCTGTCAAGCTTGAAGGCAGGGCTCTCTCTCTGAGGCTTTCCACGGTGGGGTTGCAGAGCTCTCTCACACTCAAACACAAAGCAAATTGTATGTAAAAACAATGCTAGCTGTCTGACCGTCTCAGGGAGGGTGGCCAGAGAAGCCTTGACTGGCCTAGTTTAGACGACCCTGAGATGGCCAGACAATAGTCTTCAATAGAGCAAAATACAGCACAATGCAATATTCAATATAATCTCCAGACATCTTAGATATGGGTCTAAAAAAACTCTATTCCAAAATGGTGCTGTATAGAAAAATACTCAAATTGGATATATCCTCTTTCAGACTTCTTCCTCTTTGGTGTTGTTTTGGTCAAGCCTTTCAACATTTTTACACTCCAGATCTGGCCTTGGCCAAAAGACTGAAGGTGCTGCTCTTTCCATTGGAAATAGTCCCCAGGGATGTCCCAGAAGACCACTTTCCTGTAGAGTTTAGCTCCAATCCTCAATAAATAAACCTGGACTAGATAATCAAGGTCTTCAAGACTACTTTAAACTTCTTCTGCTCGTAGAGGTCCACGTTCCTGCAGATTTTAGCTCAAACCCTTATTATTCAGTAAATTCCTGAACAAGGTAATCAAGGTAATCTTCAAGACTATTTGCCACTTTTACTCTCCAAGTGTGCCCAAATTGCTTCTAGAGGTCCATATTCAGGCAGAGCTTGGATCAAGCATGAAATAAACTCATATGAACCAGGAAATCAAGGTATACAGGACTACTCAAACTACCAGGCAATGTGTGGTGGAGCATTGGAGTTGAACTCTGAAGGTGGACCCCCAAGAGCAGGATTGGACACCTCAATTGCAAGACATCTCAAGCTAAGAGTTCATAATTTGTTTGTCTTTCATATTAACCTTCTTAATTTAGAAGGTGGTTAATTTTTACCATTTACTTTGATTTTAGTGGTCAATTAGAAAATGAACATGATCCTGAATCAACACTTACATGGATTTGCTTAAGGTTTTCAGTCCCGGTCATGGTGAGCCTCCGCTCTCCACATCACATCTCTTATCTGACGCACTTATTTCAGATCATGGAGCTAAAACAAGCCTGCAAGGTTAGCAAAACAAGAAAAGAAAAAAAAAAAAAAGAAAAAAAAACGTCTTAACTTCGCGAGGCATCACTTCGCTGAATAAACTGTTTTTTTGGGGGGGCAAAACACCTTATCATTAAATGAATCGACAGCCTGTTGGCTAATCTTCCACCTGTTTGCTCTAAACCATTCGTTTTGGATTGATCTATTTTTAGAGATTACACTGAAAAAAATGCTGTTTTATAACAGACGTCACAGACAATTGCGCGACTGGTTCAGTTTACGACGCTTCTTATTAATTCCTATGGTCTCCGCAAACAGTGATTAACTGTCGCACAACTCTGAACGAAATGCAGTGACGTCAAGGCTGTAATGCGATTGGCTATCAAGGTACACATGATCCAAGTTAACCGTTACACTTAGTTAGCCAAGTTAACCGTTATGCTTTCTCCAAACATTTTAATTAAAGGCTGGTGTGCTGAAGCAGATTGTAAATAAATATTGCAGGACAGAGGGTCTCCAAGAATAAGGTTGAAAACCTTTGATAACCGGGGATCTCCTTGCCTTGAAAATAATGAGACATTGATTCAAACATGGGTTAACATGGGTTGGATTTTGCCTTTCCTTTCCAAATCCGATACAATACACTAACCTCATTGTGCAGGTGGGTTCAGGATAATTCTAGATTGAAAGTTGTGTTATAGCAGATACATAAAATTGGACTATATCTGTACGTAAATGCTTCCTTGGCTAAATTTGAGTTCCATAAAGCCTAGGGTAAAAAAAGAACACTTTGTGGTCTTGTGTTTCTGCCATCTGGGGTTGGCATACATTACGGTTTCTTTAAGGTGGCTCAAACTGAAAAAAAAGTATACATAGGAACCTCTACAGAAACCAATGCAAAAGGTCTGACATCAGTCCATTTTTGGCACTCTCACTGCCATTAGCCCTGCTCCTGTTTTTCCCATCATCCTTTGCACCTTCCTGTTCTAAGATGCATCTCACTGTCCTCACAGCCTTGGTTCAATTGCAGAGATGTAATCTGAATCTCTCAGGGTTCAGCTGATGGTACTAAAAGCATGTCCAAATTGGGTTTTCTCTTTTGCTTCCTAAGTCCCACTTTCTTTCTCCACTCTGTTCCTCTCCCTCACTTGTCGTCTTGTCATCCAACAATAACACAACATGCTGGCTTCCTGTGTGTTGGGAGAACAATAGGAGGATAACTTTGATGGCGTGTGCGAATTTGCTGTAGTGCTTTTATCTCGGCCTGTAATCTCCTACAGTGTATTGAGAAGGGTCTGTGTTCCTGAAAGAAAAAAGAACATTCATTTTTCAGATGAATTCCTAAACGAAGTATATTGTCAAAGGTCTTCTAACACATAAAGGAACGTAGTCCTGTAAAACTCATTTCGACAAATCATGTGTGCACCATTAATAGCAACCTCAGCTAATGTTAGCTTATGCCTAGCTGTCCGGAGCCAATTGTTAAGCTCCTAGTGTTCTGAAAATCCTCCATTCCCATTAAGGATGATCTTCAAACAGTTTGAGTCATCATTCTTGCCTGACAAAACGGGCTTCTTTCTCAAGATGAGCCACAACCTAGCACATCTTGTCAACAAGAAACACTTAACAAAATATAATGCCACTTTAAAAACAGAAGTTGCACACCTTGTCAGATAGAAAATATTAGGAAAGATACAATCACTTGAACAAATTAGGCAAAATAGATACATCTTGCCAACCAACCCTGTCAGGATTTACTACCAAAATGCACTTCTTTATGACCCTTCTGAAGAAATTCAACCAAAAAATATAACTATTGCTATATATGGAAACAAAGCTAAAATTAAAAACATATATATTTTTTGGGGGGAAAATAGTTTGGTTTCTAATTTTTGTTTAGTTTAAGTTAATAATTACTAATAAAAACTAAAACTTACCACACTATGAAATAAATAAACCTAATAGTAATATTTGAATATATAAAATGACAGAAGCACATACAATTACTTGAGTTAAAATGAAAACTGTAAATATACTAATGAAAGCTTAATAAAACTATCAGTACACACATATAACTTAGTTTTCGTATATGAAATTATAATATACAATGTAATAAATCTAAATGGGCAAGAGTTAAACTGTGAACCTTTTAAAAAGCCAATGTTGGGATGGATTCTCTTTGCACCCCCATTAACTTTCTAATCCCAGTTATTGTTCTTCCATAATCCTGTTTTGTGTCAGAAAGGCCTCAAACAAACGCCCCCAAATGCCTTAAGACCTCCAGTTAAAAGCACAATCTGTAATTCTGGCAGCCGGCAGCCAGTTAATGCGAGTGAAATCTCACCTCTTGACTTGAAAAACTCCCGTATGCTTCAGTCATTGTTTACAATCATGAGTGCATGGGGTTCATCTTGAATTATGTCATTAACAAAGCTTGTGTTGTGAAAATCTGGCTGCACAATACTATGACTTTGGGTCAGTTTGGTCAGCTGTAGACAGATATAAGGCCACACACACAGCACAGGTCTAAGAGCAATCCATCTTTGTCATCTCTGAGCTGGAGTCTCATACAGCAGACAATGGTGGACTTCAATTCACACAGTCCCTCTGATGTGTCAGACATAAACTCGCTCTCTCTTCCTCTCACTCTCTGTCTCCCTCTCCTTCAATGCCTCCATTTATTCCATCAGACCCAGGGTATTCCCTGGGTCATCATTGTGTTGGTATCCAGGTTGCCAATGGCAACAGTCCCATCGTCTCACCCACACTCTGACGCCATGTCTTTTGTCCATACATCTGACTGAGAGACAGAGAAAAGAGACAGTGAAGCAGCGAGTGGGCAGGGGAGAGAGTGTGAAATTAGTCACGCAAATACCACCGAGCACAAGTGCGCCCCCTGTTGGTGGAGCAGAGAGAGTAGACCTGTGGGCGGCGGATTGTGAGTGAAACAGATTGTGAGGGGAATCTGCAGGTGGACACAGACTCACACAGACAGTGCCAAAATTCCTCAGCCAATCGCATCTTTTTTCTCACTCTCTGCCTCCGTTTCTTGTTCTTTCGATCCCACGAGAAATTGAGGGAAATTTGAACAGAGATTCAATTCACTATTTAATTCAGTGTTTTTGATTTTTGATCTCGGTCCCCATAGAGAATTTGGGCATCCCGTTTGACTGCAACTTAAAGTTTGACAAAAAGATCACTACAGTTGTATGTCTGTGTCAACTTCTCCTTCTTACGAAAGTTAATCCTTTTTTGTTCATGAGCAATCTTGAAACTGCACATTTCTTCCCGACTTCTGTAATTCGCGTATTATGCTGTTTCTCAGTCTTTCACTTCTCGTCTTAACTGGTACAAAACACAGCTGCTCAAAAGGAAGCACAAATATGACCACATTACACCAAATTATTTAATTTCTTTGCTGGCTTCCTGTAAAGGATCGATTATTATTTGTGTACTCAATAGTCCTCAATAACCTGGCACTTCAATAACTGTTTTATTGCTCCTGCAATCTCATAACCTAAAGGTCATGTGACCTTGGCCAAGTACTAACTGTCCTGAGTTAAACTCAAAAATAGAAGCGATCACGCTTTCGCAACTGCTGGATTGAACAGCCTTCCACTTTACATTAGACATGCATCCATCACTGCTTTTAAATCCCATCTTAAGACATATTCTTTCTCCCTGGCTTTTAACATTCCTTAAGTGTTTTATGGGTTATTTTGGGTCTCTAGTCTATTGCTCATTTTGTTTTTATTTCTAAATCTCGTTCCCTTTTAATACATTGTGGTTCTTTTATTCATTGTGCAGCACTTTTGTCAACCTCGATTGTGTTTAAATGTACTATAAATAAATATTGATTCATTGATTGATTGACTGATTGATCATTAACATTAGTTAATGCATTAGGTGTCAGAAAATAACAACGGATGACACTTTTACAGTATTTATTAATCTTAACATGTTTATATTTTTTACATATACAAACACATTTGTGACATTATAGAAATTATAAATTGATGTATTGCATTGATGTACAGTATTATGAATTTGCCAATAAAGCTCCTGTTTCATTAAGTTACCAAGGCACTCAATTAGTACAAGTAGATTCAAACATAAATTTATTTTTAAAAAATCCAAAATCAATAAATTATTATTTCTAAATGCACCATCTATTTGTCTTCCCAGAACCCCTTGCCACAAAAGTGTCCTATAGAATTCGCCTTTGGCTAAGCCATTCCCTAGAATGTAGATTGACCAATCACAGCGCAGCCAAGAACGAGCTCCCACAGAGGTCCGACACTTTTTCACAGCGCTCCATATAATTTCAACACAGGCATCTCATATTTTTGGTCTCGGCAGGCTATTACCGTCATAGTTTTATCAAAAATATGGTTAAACATTGTGTACAACGTTTCCCAGAGAGGTTGGAGGGGGTGTCCGTTTTTCCTCTTCCCAAAACTGAAGTCAAATCCGGGTAAGTGTCGTCTTTGGATTAAACTGAATGGACGTCCCCAGTCAGCTAAACCCCTCAAAGATCAACAAGCACATCTTTTTTGCTTCTAACCTTACTGTGAGTGTGAAGTTATACTAGTTAGACCGTTTTATAATGTTTTAGGTTATGATTTTGGTTCTCATACCGGTTGTTAATACGCTAGCACACGCTACTAATAAATACAACGTTATACAGTACTCGTGTAGTCCGTTTGCTTTGTAATAACGATTATAGAAGTGAATAGAGACCTACCCAGCTTTGCATGAACAGTGTTGCTCTCTGATATTGTTAGTCCCAGCCTCCATCTCGATTAGGATATGCAGTGGTTCATGTTTTGACTGTGACCGGTAACGTTATGCTTTTGCCTCTATTTGGATGCCTTGTTGTTTCTTGCGTTTCACTTGTATGTCTTCAATATAGCCTTCGAACGCATATTGCAGTCCTTTTTGCCTACTTCTATCGGGCACTTTATTTGCTGCTTTATAAAAGTTTGATAGCATTTCAGCAGGAAGAGCTGTCATAGCATAAGCCATGTAAACCAGAGCCCTGATGAAGTTTGATGGAAGTAGCAACAGTAACTAAGGGGGGGCGGGGCTAAGCCAAAGGTGAATTGGCCAAAGAAGAACACTGTCTAAAGGATAAAACTATTTTTCATTTTAATTAAACAGATAGAAAATATTGGCCCAAATCAGGAACTGGGTGAACCCAACCTGCCCAATTCAGCCTTCCTTGGGAATCTAAAAATGGTCTTGTTAATATCAATTATGTTTCCAGATTTCTAACAACCACAGCATGTCTAAGATTCAACACCAGCTTTATCGTGCTCTCTCTCTCTCTCTCCCTTTCTTTCTCTCTCGAACAGAGGAAACTGCAATACAATGATAACGGCTGTGAACACAATAGACCCTAGGAGCACATTCACACCGGCAGGCCAAGTTTAGCTCGGAAAGGTCAGCACACACAGACCTCTATTCCATTATTCTCAACATCATCCTTCAGTGGACTTGCAGTCTGCTAATAAGAGTGGAGCTTGTCTTTTTTAGTACACGGAGGAAAGTCTGTATGACGTGAGCGGTTCGTAGCCTGGGAGAGCTGAGCTCCATATTCCAACAATCCCGGATGTCTTGATAATGAATCATCAAGATTGACTGCATGGCTGCATGTCGTTGGTACAAAATATCACAAGATAATGAAAAACCTGACATGCACCAATCAGTTGTATGTGTCGAAAAGGCCATTGTGAGTCAACAAAACATCAACCCTTAAGGATTTGGCCATATTTTTCCACCTGAGACAAGTTATATGAACCATAAAACATTTCTTTAGCCATAAAGCAAAATCTGCAATCATTTAGTATGAAATACTCACCAATGGTTGTTTAACTGCCTTTGTGATGAATCTTAGATGTTCAGTCCTGCAGTGTGACTCCCATGACTGCCATCTAATTAAGAGCCAATAAGCACAGATAAGTTACAAATATTAGTACCATCTTGTCTATATGATAAGCAATTTAGTTGTTATGTACTCAACATTACCTTGCTTTGAGTAGAATGAATAGACCACAAATTCACTTTCGCCCAGCCTACAACTGACATCCCAAGTGAGCTTTTTGTTTTCCACAACAAAATATTGTTAACAGGTCTTACTTCAGATGGTGCAGCACCATTTCATTTTCTTGTGATAATATTGTGATGTCAGAATGTGACATGATTGAGCTCCCTTCAACACTGTCAAGATCTATATGTGTGTCACATAGTCTGCCTTGACTTTTATGATTTCACAATCTAACAAGAAACCATCATTAAGAAAATGGGGACAAAAAACAATTACTAAAATTTCAATTAAAAAAAATAAAATAAACTGAACCTAATTTGCCTTAATTGTACTAACCGTGTAGGCCTAATTTTAGAACCTATGTCCCACCAGCAGGGTTTGAAATGTCATCATAGTTCTTCATTATAATATCTAACATGCTTGAGATTTCTAGCAGATGCTCCTTAAGGCATCTGGTCTGGGAAAAAGGTCACAATATTCAAAGAAAAAGGTCTCAACCACACCATGGCGTCTTGCAAAGGTTACCACACAAAATGGATGGATATTTATTTTGACTTTTTTTTGGGAGTTTTCAGTTGAAATACTGAAGGAAGTAAGGGAAGTGTCAATATTTTAAATTTTACTGATACATCACACATCGAACAGGTGAGCTTTGTGGTGCGTTATGTACATGACATGACCATAAAGGAGTGCTTCATTCAGTGCTGTGATGTTCAGTCTGATGTTCAACAACAGTAGAACAGCTTGAAAACCTAGTAATGAACTTGCTGAAGGACATCCATGGTCAGGGTTATGATGGAGCAACCAACATGAGGGGGGCTTACAAAGGACTACAGTCCAGAATACAAAAGCAAAATGCAATATGTTCATTACCATGCTCATTGTTTGAATCTTGTATTAGTGGAGAGTGCAAAGTCAAGCATTCACTTTGTCAATTTTTTTTTTACAATTGTTGAAAAGCTTCACATGCAGCTTTTGTTCAAACACAGCAAGCCATGAATCCTGGCCAGCGTGCCCTTGAGCTACAGAAGCTCTCAGACCCCCGATGGACCTGCAGAGAAACAGCCCTCAGGACTGTCAGAACATTCCAGATGTGCAGTTCCTGGAAGATCTGACCAAGTCTGAACCACCTGATCTAGCTGGAGGGGACGTTGCACAGTATTAACTTGACACCTCCAATATTCATGGAAACAGCAGTTGCTTCAAATGCTCTTCAGAGGCAAGACTTGGGCTTGGCAGCAGCATACACTGTTGTAAATGGTGTCATTAGCAGAACGAACACATTGAGGACTGAAGAGCAATTCAAAGAAATATATTTCTCAATGCTACCATTCAAGCGGAGACTCAAGGGATCAATGTGCCTGAAGAGATTCCAGGACAAGCCACACATCAGCAACAGAGGACCACCAGCCACAGATATTAGAGGAGGACTACAGAGGAAGGATGAACTTCACTTTTTTTGGATTCCCTGTGGAATTCCACAGGCGATTACAAGGGAAGGGGAACACTGGCAAAATTGTGATGTCACTACAATGTTTGATTGAGCCATCAAAGTGGAAATACACTGCAGATGCTGAAGCACTTCATGCTGCCCATACTTTATGGAGTTTTATGGATTTCAAGAGAAGGAAGAACAGCTGCGAACTGAGCTTAGAGTTTCCCTCTCTTCATTCACATGCTCATAAAAAAAAGTGGCATGAAAATGAAATTTGGGAACATTTAAGGAGTTTGATGCTCATGCTGTGTTTCCAATACTTTTTAAGCTGGTGAAAATCTTTGCAACACTACCTGTTAACAGCCACTGTTGAACACTCATTCTTGAAATTGAAGCTTGTGAAAACTTAACTTTGTTATCCGTGTGGACAAGAATGACTCTGATCTTCTGCTTCTGGCCATTGAAAAAGACATCCCAATCATAAAAGGACATGTTACAAAATAGAAAGGTTTTGCTGTGAAAAGAAAAGGTAAATACCAAAATCTAAAACTATAAATAGTTGTTGTCCTATCTATTAATTGTATATTTTGAAATAACTGGATAATTTGTTTTAACAAGCAACCACCCCTTTAGACCCCCCCCCCCTTTTTTTTTTTGGCTTAGGGCACAGTCCCTCAAAATGTCTGTGCACGGCCCTGATGTCATTGTTATTGGAGTTGTCAAAGAATAGAGCAATACCTTGTAGTAATGCAGTGCTTTATCAATATGTTTATGGGTTGGGCTAACGCAAACAATAACTGATTGGGTCATGGGGTTTGGAAAAATGAGTGGTTGAACAAATCATTTGGGATTCGGTGAGCAAATCTGGTAAAAATAAATGCATATTATGAGACAAAAAAAAGTGTTTTTTTGTCATTGCATGCAAATAAAACTGTTGTTGGGGACTCCCAAAACAACATTAGGAACATTTTAAATGCCATAATAGGTGCCCTTTAAAACCCTGTTTGAAGATCATTGAAATAATGGTTACGATTGAAATTTGGACACAGAATTTTTGGTTTCTGTGGTTTCATTGACTACACAGAAGAAGCAGAATGCAAACAACCCCATTTCCATTTCCGGCTGCGGTGTAATACCATACCTCACAGCACAACCAATCCAAGTCAATGGAGTTGGACAAAAATTGCGATAAAACCTGTTGGAAAGCATCTTTTGCAGCGATTTTTGTGTGAGCTTATCAGTGAACACCCCAGACCACTCGATGAGTTTCACGTCTTTATAAACTAAAGTTTAATGCGTTATTATGAAGGATTGTTCCAGTGCACCTATACTACCATTGTGGAGGTGTGTGGGGGTGCAACCACAGTAACCGAAAATTCTCGGGCCAAATTTCAATCTTAACTGTTCTATTTCATCAGAAACGATCTTAAAACAGGGCTTTAAGTGTAAAAGAACTTGTCCATTAAATGAATGCATTTTTTAACCCATGTCTTTACTTCAGAAGGCCTTTATTAACCCACTGAAACCGTATGGATTACTTTTATGATGGATGGATGTACTTTTTTGACTTTTTAAAATCAGGATTGCCATTCACTGCAATTAAAAAACTTGGAAGAGCTTTTTAACCTAACTCTGATTGTATTTGTCTGAAAGAAGATCATATGCACCTAGGATGGCTTGAGGGTGAATAAATTATGGGGTAATTTACGTTTTTGGTTGAACTATTCCTTTAAAGTATTTTACATGTTTTGCAAAAAAAGTATCAAATGCATGTTTTTCATTTTTGACAGTAACACCTGTTGAGCATCCACATTCTCAGGAACAGGACAGTACAAAATGCCGAAATGTAAAAATACTCTGAACTGCTCCATTTTCCCAGAAAGACAAATGTGCTCATCTTAAAGCCACTGAGATCCATGTAAAACCACCATGCCACACATCAAACATAAACGCAAAGAGCCTGAGGCACAGACGTTTCAAAGCACACATGCACCCTGTGTCTACCACTAAACAAGAGCCCGATCTAGCCAGAGGACTTTGATGAACCACATGACTGCTTCAACCAAGCCAGAGAAGCCAGGAGCTTTAGATGTTTAAAAAGGAATATCTTACTCAGATACACCCATATTCTGCCCTCAGTGCGTAATTATTGTTTATTGCACCAACAAAAAAACAGAAAAAGGAGAAAGACAGAAAATCAGTTTAGTGAGTGGAGTTTGAACTGAACTTAAATACTTTCTACTCTCCTATGAAGTTCAAATGTGATGATAAAAGCTTGTTGTATCCTGATAAGTGTCCTACAGAGGAATACACATACTGGGAGATTTGACAGCGAGCCAGTAGTCAACAGCGGCATGCAGTCTCATCTGCGTGTGGGTGAGCAGAAAGGATCTTTATCAGTCACAGAGGTCATAAATGTCTGTGGCTATGCGTGTTTTATCTCTATCCATACGCCAACGATCATAATCATTGTCATTCTGTACATTCTACCCTATAACTCTCTCTTTTTTACCCACCCCAAAAATCCCCACCTCCCAGTCCAACACAATATACCTCTTCCTTTATGTGGAGTTGTGAGGATATAAAATTAGAAGACTTGAGATCTGGTGAGTTGACTTAATTGAATTGAGATTAATTTAAATAATTTGGTTCTGTCATTTTCTCATCCTCGTGTCTTTCCTAACCGATATGCATTTCTTTCTTCTGAAGAACCCCAAATTATGATATTTTGTTCAATGTTGGGGTCCAACCAACACTGGAGCCCATGGAAATTCTCAAAATATCTTCTTTTTGTGTTCAGCAGAAAAAAATAGTCATGCAGGTTTGTAATGATATGAGAATGAGTAAATGAGAGAACTTTCATTTTTGGGTGAACTATCCCTTTAAAAGGTACAATATGTAGGATTTTTCGGCACCAGAGGTCACGGACCTCTTATAATAACAAAAGCGTCTTTTGATGATGCAAAGCATTAAGTGGAATTATGGATCTTGTCGTCAAGCTGACGGATCGTTTATGGATGAGTGAATACATTGAGGTTTTTAACATGACTGTGGTATGAAGCAGGGTGCAATTGCTAATGAGAGACAGATATCAGCGTCACTCGCGTAAGCTAGTTTTCTCACGATTTACAAATCGTATAACATTGGCCTAGTGGTTTTTGGACATTTTATTGCAAAAATCCTGCATATTGTACCTTTAAATTGAGATGACTTGGAATGAGAAAATTTCATTTGAGTTGAGGACCTTTAAATTGAGACAAGTGAACTTGAGTAGATTTGACAAAATGAGACGAGTTTAACTTGAGTTGGCCTGTGGTGAGATTTAATGTTGAGATTAGATGAGACTGGCCTGAGATGACATTCAATGATGAGATTGGTTGGGTTGACTTGAGTTGGGATGGGATGTGCGGAGTTCAATTTGAGTTTGAGTTGAGATGCACTACATTCAATTGAGGTGAGTTGAGAACAGCTAAACTGAAGTCCTCAGAGAGGAGAGGTATTATATTGGACTGTGGGAGGTGGGATTTTTTTTAAGGGGCAAGTGACGTCAGAAGCTTTGGGGCCTCAAGAAAGGGTTCAAAAAGAATTTGTGGAGTGAGTGAAAACAGAAGGGAATGAATCAAGTGCTTCAGGCATAAATCACGGAAACAAGTTAGCATCTTTGCACTGGTTGTATTGTCCTGAAGTCATTGGGTTTATTCAATGATTTTTGGTAAAATGCCTGAAATGAAATCTGTAATTATTCAAGCTCAAAATATGAGTTGATAATCTTATAATATGACATAAATTGCATCAGCTGTACCCCACTTGTGTTTTTTAAACCATTAACGCATCGGTTGCTAACAAGTGGCTAAATGGGACTAGGTTGTCAGGGACAGTAAACATCATTTCAAACAAAAACAAAAAAAACTCACCAAATCACTAGTTTGCTTGCGTTGGTTTCCAATCTTGTCTATAGCATTCTAACAAAAACTTTCCAACTTGTAGATTGTAAAAAATCTAAAAAGTTGTTCTTTTATAGACGAATCCGACGAGCGTTCTGTGTAGGCTGCCATCTTGTGGCGACGCCATTACTGAGCTGTTACACAGGCATATAGACATATGCACCGGTATGTAAACAAACCTCGGTGATAACGCGAACTCACCCTCGATGACAGCTACAGCCAGGCAGAATGACTTGTTGGTTTGATCTGTGACTGCAGTGGCCTCCAGTCACAGATGAAGGTACAAACGATCTTACAGATTAACGTTATTTATGAAAATAGCTTGGCAAGCTAGCTAGGCTAACGTTTGCTAACGAGGAAACGATAAAAAGATCTGTCCATTTGGCAACAATAAATAAATAAATGAATGAAATCAAATAAACAAATTCATGTTTTTCATTTGTGTCCATTATTTATCTCATTTTCACATTGCAACAGGTAAGGGTAAGGTAACGTTACAGCTAGAAAGTATACATAATATCGACCAATTAGTGTTTTTAAACCATGGAAAGAGGTCAATATAACAGCGGGAGAACAATTATGTCACATAACGTTACATTTAGCTCAGGAAAGCCATTTAATGACCATAGCATGTTAATTGAATAGAAAAAATAGCAAGAGAGGAGATTTTGCTGATCACTATATCACATATTTATTATATATTTTTTTACTTATGTCATTAAATAATTGTTATTATACGCGAATGTCCACGTCTTGTACTCGCCCAGGAAATCTGTAAACCGTACGGCACCAGACAGGGGCACTCGACCCGGGGTATTCACAATGTTTTCTCTTCAAAATTGAAATTTTACTGCCACCATTGAAACAATTTATAACGGAAACTGTTTACCCACTCGACATTATACAAGGGATAACGTTGTAACGTTAGTGACAGTCGTAAATCGCGGGCTGTTTATTCCAGTGGACGCAAGTTGCAACTAAAACAATAGAAGGCAATGGCGCAACGCTACCCAGCAACAGCTCAGTAATAGCGCCCCGCTTACTTCCGGTAGTTTCGCCGGATTCGTCTATTGGCAAACTAGAGCTTAGGCTACAAGTTTTGTTCATTTGTGAAAATTCTTAATAAAACATGTAAGAATCAATGTTGTGGACAGAGCTTATTTTCTGCAATAATCCAAAAGCCAATGGAAAAATCCAATTGGGTTTTTGTTGTGTGAACCAGGATGATACTAACTTCTCGGTTGGCATACAAAATTGTAACATACTGTATATAGAATAACATTACACAGAGACGCTTAATATCCTCTGATAAAGATCCTTTTAGCACTCTCCTATCCTTGAATAAATCTTGCGCACAGTCACAAACATCCCGATGTGTGTCGGTCTGTGTGCGGGTGGATCGCATATAATTATATAATTAAGTCTTGTCTGATTGTTCTATAAGAGAGGCCAAACTGGCCATTTGAATGTGCATCTCAGCGATTAGGGACTTTTCAGAGTGTGTGTAGGAATGTGGTGCGCTTGGCATTTTTGAAGAAAAGGGCAGCTCTCCGCTTGAGAGTGCCAGCGCTGCGGGATGAGATCATGACTGGAGATGCCCACTCGCTGGATACAGCGGCACGACTTTTGCCCCCTCGCTCCCTCTCTCCTAACAGCTGGGGGAATTCCAGACCTGTTAGATTATGGATCGAGGAGATTAAGATGTTTAGGCCTAAATCAGATTTTATGCCTCTGTTGTGCTCTTGCCCTCATAGCTAGAACATTTTAAACTAGTCGAACCGACTCGATTTCTTCTGTACTCTTGCTTTCTCTTTCAGGGCAGGATTTGGCTGTTCGCTGATAAGCGGTGTGTGTACGAGGTGGCAGGCAAGCCGTTTGCTTTGCAGATAGTAAGGTAGTGCTATTGTTGCAAAGCAGGAGTTGTGTAAGGGATAAGAATAATCTGGAATAACGCAGGCGTGAACAGAGATTACGGCCGAGGTGAAAGGCACGGTGGAGCTGTGGCCTGCTGTGCTTTTAAAACAAAGATAGAACAAATGCACGCTTGATACAGACTCACAGAGCCATTACATAAGAGCCAGACAGACTTCATGCCCTTTAACCAAACACGGCACTTACCCCATATCTAACACCAGAGCCCTTTGGCTTAGCCTCTGAATTAAATGTCTGTTCAAGTCACTTAAAAGGTCACAGAGATTTCATTGTGGATAAGGATGGCAGTCAGGGACACTGTCTGGTTAGGGAAGAAAAGGTGCGATCACAGTAGGCTTTTTTGAGCGTGTTGCATTTCATTTTAAGAAATAAATCATCGGGGCTGCACGAAACAAACTTCTCGAACAAGAAAAAAAAATGGATGGGACTTGATTTTGTCTTTCCGAAATTGATTGAATGGTTGTGGTTTGCTAGACAGGTTGCCCTGCTCTCGCGCCAGTGAACACATCACCAGAGAAGAGAAAAGATGAGCTGCAAGAGGGAGCGGAAAATATTTTCATTCAAGATTACAAGAGCACATGAATTAAACAAAATAGTGATGTGCACAGATGAATCTTTTATAATTATTAATGCAATATTATATAGTGAACTGATCAATGTGATGTTTAGACCCATTATTGGCCATCTTTTCAATATAAAAATTGGCAGGTCAAAGTTCACCAAACTTGAATTATTAGTATGCCATAAATAATGCAACTTCTTATGGTCTAGTTAGTATATTTAACCACTATTTATATCTCATCCTCGTTTTGTTTTGTTTTTTCATTGCAAATTTTAATTGATTTTATCTTGAGAAACTTCACAAGCTACCAGTGAATTCAAAGTTTGATCTACCCCACATTATTTTGAATTACATTCCAACTGTATCTTACATTAAAGCTTTTGCGGCGAGTACATCAGTGTTTAGATGAGAGCATTATTCAGTTGACCCTACGCCAAAAATGCGTCAAAGATATTCAAAGGAGATTGCTCAGATTTTAGAAAAACACTGAACATGAAAGGATATTGAAATAGAAAAGAGAAAGAAATAACTGATTCCCAGGACTTTTCAACATGCCTTTAAGTTCCCTTCACTTGCCCCCTTGTGTCCCTCTCTCCTTTTTTGTTCTCTGTGTGTTTTCCCCACCCATTGAGAGCAATGTGTATGTGAAAGAATGTCATCATGAGACGAACAGACTGCCCTCTACAGTGTTTCCCATCCGAAAATCATTTACAAATCGGTTGTGTCCAATAAATTCAAATATTTATTTCATTGGCTTACACTTAAGCCAATGAAATGAGCATGTGAATTTGGGCACAACAGATTTGTACATGATTTTCAGATGGGAAACACAGTAGATCAATCAATCTCAATCTTAATCAATCTTAGATCAATCTCAAAGCTCTTTCCCAATCTCTCAATCAATCTTAGATCAATCTCAAAGCTCTTTCCCAATCTCTCAATCAATCTTAGATCAATCTCAAAGCTCTTTCCCATTTTAAATGTGTGCTTTTGTATTTCACGGCATTTAGGCTGAAAACTAATGCTGCCACTCAGTCTTTTTGTCACTTAGTGGGAGTAACCTCAGTCACTCCGGCCGATGGTGACGTCACAGGCATAAACTCTATTCTAGCATTTATGCTGTGCGTAAACCAGTTTGGTCAGTGGAAGATTAATACAATTGTTTTTTCACACTTTGGCAAACAGACATGTCCTGTGCAATTTTGTATATTTGACAGTAAGGATACTGACTGACCATCTTTTATATTCATGCCTGAGAACCTTTTGTAAAATAAATGATTTTCCAATAAATACTGTTAATAATTGTATCCTTTTCTTTCATCATTGTTTTAAAGCAATGTTTTTCCCTTGTCTTATATAAATTTATTAATTTGAGTTTAATCAACTTAAATCATTTACGGCAATCGGTTCCCTCAAACCACAGCTATAAAGTTGTTTAGACTTGTTTAGATGTATTAAATAAACTCAAATCAGTTCGTTAAAATTAATGGAATGAACTTAAAATATTCACGTTACATCTACTCAAAATGATTGACTAAACCAACACTAAATTATGAGTGAATATGACTCAATATATATAAGTTCAGAATACTCATGAAGTTGTTTTTAAACTTATATGGTTTAAAGAAATCAGTTTCCTTTGAGTTGAGTTAACTTAGTGGGTTTTACAACAGCCCAGATTGTGCCGTTCAATTGATCTACCATATGAGTGAGATGTCATGAAGTATTTCTCATTTTCACAATAAACCTAAATTATAATAAATATAATTATAATAAAGTATAATAAAATAACACTATTTGGAGGTAGCATTCTAAAACTGTGAGCTGAACACATGCAAACAAGAAAGACAAATGTGAGACAACCAACATCAGGCCTAGAGCACTCTCTGGTGTCGACTTTGTGTACATGCTCCTTCATTACTTTTTAAGCATAGACTTTAAAGAAAAAAAGTCAACATGACAAAAATCAACATTCACAATTTTGTTTTGTTTTTTTAAATCATTTTATCGTTTTTTAAATCATTTTATCTATTATAAATGATTTACCCATCAGATCATATATATATATATATATATATATATATATATATATATATACATCTTCCCTTCTCTTCTCTGAATAAGTGCTTTCTGGTGTAAGTGCGGGACAACCTGTCAGTCACATGACATCACAGTGCAACAGCGTCCACCAACTTTTTCAGTGGCATTGGTTCCAAGTCTTTGTTAAAGCGTTATAAGCCATGAACCATGCCAACCAACGAGGTGTATCTCGACATTAAAAACTTTAATTAGAAGCAAAAAAAAAGTACCTTTGGAGTACTTTTGTACTTAACTGATTTAGTGAGGGACAGAACTGCAATCCCATGGAGCATTGTATAATCAAATTAAAAATGAAAGAAAAAAAATGTTGATTATATATATATTGAGAGCATAGGAAGACTCGTTTACATTATTTGCTGTGCTGTATGGTAGTGGGCGGAGCTAAAGACATCTCTTGCCATGTTTTGCTTCTTGCTTGGACTCTCTGATTGGTTGTATTTATCTATACAGAATCATCATGGGTAATGCAGTTTTTCACCATAAATTCCAATTTTAAACCTGGGGCTAAAATATGGGCTGAAGGCTTCATCAGAAGCAAATACAATCGATTAACGACCTCGGAGCTCACAGTAGGGCTAATAATCAATTCCCCTATGGAGAAAAGGAATATATTTTTTACTTCAAGAACCCGGCTGTTACATGCTATAGCAAACCACAACTATCCAATCACTTCCCAATTCCCCAACATCGAGAAGCTGTTTCACTTGGACATCCGTTACTATATGGAAAAATCTATCGCAACTTCCGTTTATGCCGACTTTATACTAGTACTACAACAAGTGAATTACTGAACAGTTAAAGAGTACAATACCATCATATTTGTTTGCTTTAAATGTTCACTTTGTAGACTAACTCAGCAATGGTTAAATTGTCAAATTGGTAATACCTCAAAACAGATCTCTTTGGTCTTTATTGTAGCCTTTATGACTTTATTTGCATAATGTTATTAAATATATTCTGTTATTAATATTTAATTGTATCTGACCATTATCAAAGAAAGCTGTTATTGAATATAAATACAGTTTGGTTGTACTGCCACAACATTAACAAGTGGAATAATATTACATTGATACCATCCTTTCACATTATACACAATAATAATTTTAAGGTATATACATATCATGTAAACAATGTTGCTCATGAATTCACTCATGAAACATTTCTACTGTAAAATGTGTGTTTTATATTATGTGTTTATTTGTGCATTGAGCAAAGTTGAGCAGGTTTTAGTCCAATGTTGTGTCCATATGATATGGTGAGTTTGTTCCACATTACCACAGCCACAACTTGCCAGCTCTACCTCAGTGAATCTCCTGTAATGTCCACACACCATTAGCATCACTGGCGGTTTTCATCCCGTTCTTCTGTACGGTGAGCTTGTGAAAGTCAATGTGTCTGAACTCTGCTGCAAAAATCCCAAACAGCGCAAAGAAGCACATGACCAGAGCCCACTCACACATGGCCGCTTCAGAGGGAAACTCTGCGCTATGGAGAGCAAACACTGAGAAGACACAGGGTTAAGGACAACAAAATGAACACATGATCAAATGTAATGAAAATGCACTCATTTCAGAAATCATTTCAGTTATTATTTTTATTTTCTGTAAGATCTGAAGGATACTGCAGATGACAAGACTAGTACACAGGCTGCAAAGGATGACACGCACAGGCACCACCCACCAGCGGTCATGTGACGGCGGGCTGTTGTATGAAAGCCACGTCTGGACCCAGAAGTAAGCCAACCCCAGGAAGAAGGCCAGGAGCGCCCCAAGCAGATGAACCACCTTCACTACAGATTGCTAAATGGACACACATGGACATAATCATTCCTGTATAGCAAATAAAGACCCTCATATCATAATCTTTTTCATTCCATGTTTAGTGGTAAAAAGAAGTTCAAAACACCTTTTCACTGGTATACTGTTTGCAGAACATTTAGATAAATATGTAAATACTGAATACTGTAGATACTGTAGTCACGCCCATGGACAATTGGCGGGGGCTGCTCGATTATGGAAAAAAAAAAATCATAAATCAGGATTATTTTGGTCAGTATTGAAATCACTTCAGGAGTTTTGAAGTTGTAATCTAAATTCTACAGGATGTCAAGGAAACGTGTGCGTCACATTCTTTAACGGTCTGCCTGGAAACAAAGCCGTCGTGACGCCAAACCGACTCATGGAAGAAGAAAGCTGTCATGTTTACAACTGTGACAATGAGCAATTACCGGGATCAACAAAACACTGGATTTTCAAAAGTATGTGAAGTTCAAGGCTCCATTGTTGCATTAAATTTGCACGTTCTTGAATGAATAATTTAGCCGGTCTTTTATCGTAGGGACATCAACTTTACATTTTCACACCCCTAAACATGACGCAGAACAAAACGAACTGTGATTGGTTGCGTTACATGTCAGTCAAATATCCTCAATGAAAGCTGTGATGGAGTACAGTCTGAAGGGCCCTGTCCCAAAAAAGCATTCGCGGTCATCCTACGAGTCTGCACTTTCATGACGCAACACCACTTTGACTGTTGGGAAGAAGTCTGCTGCCGTGCTCGCACCAGTGCGGTATTTACATTTACATTTATTAATTTAGCTGACGTACAATTGCTATATATGTCAGAGGTTGCACGCCTCTGGAGCAACTAGGGGTTAAGTGTCTTGCTCAGGGACACATTGGTGTCTCACAGTGGATTCAAACCCGGGTCTCTCACACCAAAGGCATGTGTCTTATCCACCGTGCTATCATCACCCCATTTGGCAAAAGTGCGCATCGAGGGCACGAATAAACCACTGCTCGAGCACCCTTATGACACCTAAAATTACAAATGGGACACCCGTACGGTCTCATGGACTTAACAGACACGTGCACGCCGCAGCCATTGTAGGTCAACAAGACCGTAAGAGCATATGAAGTGTGCCATTTGGGACAGAGACAAAGGCGAAATGACACCAGTCTGTTCTTCAATTTTGCTTGGAGTAAATCAGGCTTTTAATGCAAGAGCAAACACAAATAAGCACAATTTTCAAGTAATCAAGTAACGTCCAGTCGTTCTTCACACACACATAAACTGTTCCTTTTCACACCCCTAAACATGACGCAGAACAAAACGAACTGTGATTGGTTGCGTTACATGTCAGTCAAATATAATCAATGAAAGCTGCGATGGAGTCCAGTCCAGTGTACCTGGAAGTTTCCTAGAATGGAAATGCCAATGCTAGAGATGAAGCCAAGCACCAGACCGGCTGTATTTAAACGAGACGCACAACTCAAGTCCCGGATCTGTTGAAATCTGATAGTGACAATCCATAGAGCTACAGTAAAGAAAGAAAAAGATGTCACACAGAAGGTACAGTACAGAAGGCCTTTTTTTCAAAAGGAGATGATGACAGACTCACCCAACACACAGCAAATATTGCAGATCTGAGAAAACAGGCAGCTCTGGGGGAAGTATGAACCACATGTGCTGAAGGAAACAATATTCATATATTATTTTTTTCTTTTAATCAAGGAATCTTAGCTAGTATCATCTTGTATGCTGTGCTCTGTTGGGCAGTGTAGTATGTAAGGGTGTGAATCTTTGGGTAGACAGCATATCGATTAGAATCAGGAATGACTTTTGCAAACTCAGAAATGATTCACGAGAATCAACAATACTACAATTAACACCCAGAAAACTGTTTTTACACCAGATTGTATTGGAAGATCAGTAAATTGAACATAGTGATGAAAGATTTAAGTCATGATGACTTAGCACTTTGTACTTGGAGGTCTAAATGAGATTGCAATAAGCAGAAGGTATATGTTGTGCTTTGTAAATGTAATCATGTAAGAGTACCAAGTATTCAGTTTCAATACTCAACTAAAGTACAAATTCCTAAAAAAATAATACTTAATCTTTGTCAAGTACATCTACTCAAGAAACTCTGATGTCTGAACTCAGATTACAAACCTGATGTAAGGGAATTCTGCAGTTATATTAACAGTGTTATTGGACACTGCAATGGCATACCTGCACACAAACAGGAACAGAAAGAGTAAAAAACAACAACAACACAAAGATGATTTTGTAAAGAGTGAGTGAAACTGAAAGAAACTCACACAACCCAAAGCCCAATTGTTCCAAACACTGCCAGAATGACAGGAAGTAACGCCCACGCCCACATGACGGACCAATCAGATCACCTGTAGATAGATCATGTGTCTCTTTACCTATTATGAGATCACATTTATTAGCATGTATAAAGTCCCTTCATCACTGTGTGATCAAACAAACATTCCAATAACCGAACTGTTCTCTACGAATCCTTTACAGAATATATTCGACCATCTTAAAGGGGTGAAAGGGGTGGTTCGGAATTTTGGACATCGGGCCTTATTTCCAAGTGAACCTAAGTGTTATTTATCAGTGGAGACAGTTTTGAAAAAAATTCATCAAGTCGTCCCAGTTGCATAGTCGCTGGTGCTAGGCTACTGCGAGTCAACGGTAACTTTTAACATGCAATTAAAGACAGTTTTACCCACTCCACACAGTACACCAAAAGCAAATCAATTATAACGCCAGACTATCGATGTAAGTGTCTGTTGAGAGAATAATGTTTGGAATCAAACTCCCTTTTATTGCATTACAATAGTTATAAATAATGTTTTACCTATATTTATATTCGCAGTCTAACGTTACAGCAGCGGCGGAGCGATAAGTTACCTAGGCAACCGAGAGTTGACACGTGTTGTGAGAAGACGTGAAAGTGCACGCGTGCTTTCTCTCTTTCTACTCTGCTCGTCCAGTCAAGCGCAGCAGTCTCTATAAAATAAAAGGGTAAGTTAGTTTGATTTCTAACATTATTCTCTCAACAGACACTTACATTGATAGTCTGGCGTTATAATTGATTTGCTTTCGGTGTACTGTGGAAAAACTGTTTTTAATGGCTAAAAGTTACTGTTGACTCGCGCTAGCCTAGCACCGGCGAACTATGCAACTGGGACAATTGGATGGAATTTTAAAACTGTCTCCACTGATAAATAACACTAAGGCTCACTTGGAAATGAGGCCCGATGTCCAAAATTCCGAACCACCCAGTTTAAAATGCAACAAGAACAACGGCATTGAGAAGTGTAAGCATACAATATCACATCACAGGAAGCAAGTGCACATGGAAATTTAGCAATCAATCGTGATTTTGCGCAACCTTGGTACTGCACTAAACTGAACTAAATGCAGTTCAAAAGAATCAAGTGCCTAGCGTTTGTATTCAGGTTAATTCACCTCAGGTATTGTTGTTTGAGGAAATAAAGATGTGACTGTTACAACGGCATTATCAAGACACATATATTTTTATGTTAAACATCGCATGTTATATTAATAAATATTTCATACATTTTTAAATGAATACAAATATAATCATTAAACATGTGAAACAATATAGTACATCATGTATTTTGAATAACAAAAGCCTGCAAAGGGAATCTATGAATCAGAAAGCAGCTCTAGATAAACAGATTTAGCAAATATCTGCTTTGATTTTTACAACCCCAGCAGTATAAGTTATCACAGTAGCAGAGAGTTTAACGGAGATTCACGTTTTACTCCACACACCAGTCCTGGTTACAGTAGTGTTGAAGCTCAACAGGTATTTTATTCTGAACAACCATATAAAGAAATGAAAATTGTCTTTACTGACTGTTAAAACCTCACAACCAAATTCTCTTTCAGCACTTTTTTACAAGCTGTACATCTGCCAGTTTTTCTTTAAATGGCAAAGTCTGGTATGCATATTTTGAGACAATAGTTTACAGCTTCAGTGGGAATTAATTTTACAGTCTATTTCTCATGTTTTCTCAGGCCAGCAGAGTACAATGACATTCCCCTTTAAAGCTTTGCTCTCAGGGTTTCGTCTTTGCTTTTGTGGAAATTGTTCCCAACCACTATAACGTCAGATGTTTAAACTTAACTGTCACCGTCCCACAGGTGGGACGTTTGCCACTATATTTTTAAAACAATAATATCTTAGTAAATACCTTAAATAATATTGACAAACTATATATCATTTGAAAGCTTACAATCTCTAGTTTCCATATTTGGTGACTGATTTTCAAAATATATTACAGAGGAGCCATAATTTATCAATATAAAACAAGAATATTTTGATGCTCATAAGGCGTGTTCAGACCTTTATTTTAAAATAGCAGTAAACATGAAAAATCATGAAAAAATGGTAGATACCTCAGTTTGTTTTCATGCCAAAAGTTCAAAAGATAGAATCCATTCAATTATTTTGGAAAAAAAGGTCTGAAAAGTTTGAAATATCAAGAAAAAAATAATAAATTCACCATTTGTGACGTGTCAGCTAGCTATGACTTACATGCGTGTTCTTTGTATGCGTTTCTTAGAGGTTCAATTCATATCAAAATCTGCCAAACTTCCCATGCTACTTCTGAATAGGATCTCTACTTCAGAAATTGTGTGAAAATTGTGAAAATAATGGTTCATATCACTCAAAACATGAATGGAAATGCAGGCGCCCTTATATGGGCAGTAATGGAGTCTAATTGTGCCCTAGTGAAAAAGTTTGGTACTGCGCTCAAACAAAATCTCACTGAAAGCTCATTTTTTGAGATATCAATCTAAAATTTGAAACACAACTTGTTCAGATTTTTGGCTTTGATCTTTCTGCCATTTTAGAGTAGCCCAGGTTTTGAAAATATATATTTTATGTAAAATATGAATAATTAATATTTTTACATTGTACATTTCCATAAACTCAAACTTCTATAACTTTTTTTCTGTTTCACTTTCTTAATTTATTTCACTTCTACAAAAATCTGCCAAATGTCTTCTTTAAAACAAGACCAATCATATGTCTATATTCCAAAGCATTCTTAAATTACAACCATTTAAGTTCGAAATGTGCATTTTCATGTCTATTCAAAAAAAGGGGGGGGGGGTGACAGTTAACAGGTTAAAATCCTGTAAAACTGTTGTTGTGGCGATTTTTAGAATAATCTGAATTCAGAGTACAAATGCAAAGCATTAGACTCAGACAAAAAAATAGAAATGATTTCTTATACCAGTAACATCCATTGAGATGTCAAACACACAACCCCTACTGTATGTCAGATCCATTTAACTATTTTTGACAACAGAAAAGACAACACAACCACAACTTGCCTAGAATTCATTTGAAAACCTGTTGACAACATCTTCAATTTAAGATAAAATGTGAGAAATCTTAACTACAAGAAAAGAGCAGGCATTGAAGTCAGCAAAAGAAGTTGAACATTTTATAAAAGAAGCCTTTGTACACATACACTACCATTATAAAATTTGGGGTCAGTATTTGTTTTATTCATCAAGTAATCAGCCAATCAAGAGACAGCCACTTCCTGTATGCAAACGGCCAAGTGTTTAAACCAAACTACAAAATGAGAACAAAATATGACATAAGAAGTGATTCTTACCATGGGATGATTTGACTGAGTATCCACAGGCAAATGAATCCCTGCTAATCTGTGGAATAAGAGGAGAAACGCCAGACTGGTTCAAGCTGACGTTATAGTAAATGTAAACGTTTCAAACCCTGTAACTATGGACTTTGCACAAGGATAATTGATTTATAGCTGCACGACTATTGCCAGTCATTTAAGAGGTGTGCGTGCTTAAACTGGTACAAGACAGAGCAAAGTGTGTTTGTGCTGTATATGTTGTTACACCAACGGTTATAATAGCAAGAGACACAGCATCACTTACACACAAGTGAATAATCTGTTGGTGTTCTCCCTCATTAGTTTTATTATACAGCCAGTTAAGTAATTGTTAAAGGAAACCTTTAAACATCTAAATAGTTTCATTACTACTTAACACCACGTGTATATGATTAACTAGTAGTTCGTAAACCTAAACTTTTTTCCAATACTTATTATTTAGTGTCCAATTCTCACTATTAACTAGCTGCTTATTAGCATGCATATCACTAGAATATTGGCTGTTTATTAGTAAGTATAAAGCACATATTAATGCCTTTTTCTGCATGA
The DNA here is from genome assembly GCF_016745375.1 of Pimephales promelas. Next base: position 8,302,773 of record NW_024121321.1, read on the forward strand.
CCATATTCTACATCCCTAATCCTATCAATACCTTAACTTGAAACTCAAAAGTCATAGTCAATAGTTGAACTTGGACCCCAATCTAAAGTGAAACCATAATTTTACAATTGTTTTATTTTCATTTAAATTTTACAGTCTATATTTCCTGATATATTGATATATTGTTTATTTAATATATACACCAATAAAAAAAAAATTATACTTGGTAATACCATGAAAGCTGTTATTTTGATCAAAAAAACTCAATGTTCCCATTCACAACTCATTTAAACTATTTGGGAAAATGAAACCCCTGATATTTCACTCATCACAATATAAATGCAAAGGTTAGTTGAAGCATAACTATGTATAAATATTTATGGAATAAAATAGCATAAGGACTGAACTGCATCAATAAGCTTGTTTTACCCGACAGACTTTAAGTCTTTAGACATATGACAATGCTGACACTTACACTTGTCACACTTACATTTTAAAAGAGAGAACATTATGTGAAAAGATTAGGCTACTTAGTTAGTGGCTCTTAAACACATACCCTTTCCTAAACATCGAGCCACTGTGTGCACGGTCCCATCGCTCCCTGTTGTGCATGTCAAATAAAATCAGTCATAATCAATAAGTCATTTCTAATGTTTTTTTTTTTTTTTTGTATCAGTATAAAGTTTCTGAATGTTATTTATATAAAACACACATTATGTTATTCACGATTAAGTACATCACACTTAATGAATTTCTAAACTTATTTTACCATTAGTTACGCGAGGCAAAAGTGGAAAAAAATGAAGAATAAACTGAAATTCATGGCATTTAAACAACTACTGCTCACATATTTAAATGCTGCTATTAGAATATTGAGAGTAAACGTCATATTACTTTACGGAGAGCTTACAACCAACTAGTTACGTTCTGCCTTAAGAACAAATGGTGCGACCGAGTCAAGTGCAGAGTTAGTTACAAACTAGATAGTAGTTACTAAGCCTCTAGAGTGGACTTAACGTTCCACTTTAAGAAAGAACGTACGAATGGCTGGTACAACCGACCCTACACTGGAGTTTGAGAACTAAATGTCAGAATCTCACATAAAAGAGCACACAAAAAGTTAAACAGTTTGGCATTTATTCATTGTCATACAGTTCTGATGCATCAGTAACAGGATCGCATGTGTGTGTCTTAAAGTTCTAGTTCAATCTTCACGTCCATTTTACTTTTGTATGGCTCTAGAACAGTTCTGACCTCCTCAGACAAAAATCTTGTAACCTGAGAAAGAGAGGGAGCGATTGAAAGGGTTTTACAGCATGATTAAAGCATTATAATAAATATTAATAGGACAGCAGTAGATGAACAGGTGTGTCTAGGCTTCATGCGTGTACCTGTTCTGGGGCTCGGCCGATGAAGGTTTTGGGATCCAGAACGCTGTCCAGCTGTCCGAGTATGGGGGTGAAATATGGATCAGCCTGAACCCGAGCCAGTAGGTCATTATCTCCCCCTTCCTGTTTTACCACGGCCGCAGCTTGCTGGGACAGCACACGGATCTTCTCATGGCAGTCCTGGGTGTGTTTTCAGTTCAGGCATGTTAGTTATGCTAGGCACTAGCATAACTATGTTTTTTGACACTGTGTTTTTGTCTTGTCGTAATCTTCATGCAGCAATCTCTCTTGATCCAAAGACTAATTTCTCCGGTGGGAGACAAATAAAGATACTCTTACTCTGACACTATACACATCTGCTGTGTACACAGAAACAATATTTACAGCAAGTCATTTATTCAAAATAGGTTGGGGTAGATTTGCCAAAGCAAATTTATTTACAAGACAAGAATTTTCTTATTCATTTACTGATGATTGTTCTGACCTGTCTGTTTCCTCCGGCCTTCACCATGGCCATGATGATGTTTTCAGTAGCCATGAAGGGCAGCTCATGACGGATATGCCTCTCGATCACCTATAAAAGAGAAAATGATTAAAGGGGTTATGAACTGCATTGTTTTTTTTATTGTTTTTTTTATGTATAATCATCTCTGAGATCCCCTCATCAAGATTTTTAGATTTTAAAAAAAACATCATAATTTAGAAGTAATAGGCTATTTTCTTTCCTGTTTTTGACCCTCTCTTTGAAATATGGTGCCACATTCAAGACTTGGAAGTAAACACCCACTATTATTGATTAACATTTTTGTATATTAAATTTTACATATTAAAATATTTTTTTCAATGTCCCCATCATAACATGCGTGCAACGGTTTTGAAAACTTCCGATATTGAAAAATGGCAACAAGTAAAATTCAGCCAAACATGCTCAGCTTTGCCAGAGTCTACACCTCAAAGACAGCTTGCCAATTAATCCCCTTTTTTAAATTTTTATTCCTTATGCATTTGTGAGGTACAGTAGTGGGCAGCTTGGTTTTAATAAAATCTGTTTTTGGACTAACAAGGAGGCTTTGGATTTTGAAACAGGATGTTTTTTATAGTACAATGACCTCTTATAAATCAAAAGATCAAGAATATTTTATCTCACAATTCATGACCTCTTTAAACAGTACAGCTGTTGATTTAATGTGATCATTATCTATAATAGACTGTCTAATGTAAAGGTTTTTAATTATCTTCATTTGGGGCTTTACTCATCAAATATTGTTATATGGTTTAAATATCATTAATAAATGCATTGATAGAATGTTTCTTGAGCAGAAAACCTGCATATAACAATGATTTCTGAAAGATCATGTGACTGAAGAAGACAGGAGTAATGATTCTAAAATACAGATTTGGCATCACAGGAATAAATTACATTTTTAAATATTAAAAGTTATTTTAAATTGTAAAAATATTTCAGAATGTAACTATATTTTAGATTTGCTTTAGTGAACATAAAGAACTACTTTGAAAAACAAAAGAAAAATGTCTTTTTGCACAGTAGTGTATATGCAATTATTTGCTCTAAGTAATTAGCGTCTCATTTAGTTTTGTGATAAAACTTGATACTGATAATTGCCAGCCCTGATGAAAACTTTTAAAAAATGGGTGTTGAAAAGAGACGACCCAGAAGTCAAAATGCATTGAGAGTTGCACACACACACCTTAGGATACACCACCAGCCCCTCAGTGATGTTCTGCAGAGTGCTGAGGATGATGTCAGCTGTGAGGAAGGACTCGGGCAATGAGATCCTCCTAAATAAGCATAAAATAAAATATTGAGACAAGTTGTTGGTGAAAGAAAGAGCCTAAAGTTTCATTTTTACAAAGCCAAGACGGTGCAATGCCACATCATATGGTCAGACAACAGATGTCATAACAGTGCCTGTTAGCGCTGTCGTCCAGGGTTCTTTCCAGCCACTGCACTGATGCGGTCTGCAGAGGATCTGACACAAGCGCCATCAGGTGGCGAGCAAGACTACAGCAGCGCTCAGCACGCATGGGGTTTCTCTTATACGGCATGGCACTGGAACCTACAAACAAAGGAAACCATGACAGATCAGAAGCTGATTTAAAATGTGATCAAAATCCTGTCTCACATACAAACTCACCAATCTGCTCTTTCTCAAAGGGCTCCTCGATCTCTTTCAGATTAGCCAACAGACGAATATCAGTGCAAATCTACAGCAAAAACAGGTTGTTTTAATCAAACAAATATTGTCTGTTGCTTTTGTGGGCTGACTAGTGTGGATTGGTATGGCAGCTCATTTATAAGTTCATAAAGCTGATCTGATATTCATGTCTGACCTTGTGTACTGAGGCTCCGAGACTGGCCAGCACACAGAGCGAGTCGACATCCACCTTACGACTGTACGTCTGACCCGTCACCAAGTATGATCTAGAGAAATAGAGAACTCAATAACCATGTGCACACAAAAACATGCCAACTGTAAGTCTCTAGCATACAAGTTAAGCAATTTGAAGCATTTATAAAACAACGAAAGCAGGAATTAAATAGCCTGAACATACTTTTTAAATCCAGCCATCTCAGTAACCTTCCTATCCAACTCCTCCACCTAAGAGAGAAAAGTCAAATGTCAGTTCAACCATAGAACATACTAGAGATGGGACGATACACCCATCCGATTTGATAATATCACATTTACACGTTTTTGAAAACGATACCTTTACCGTCTCCAAATAAACTACAAAAATGTGAATTTGTGAAAATGCTATTGTCATATGCATGCGTATTACATGTTCAGTCTTTGGGTGCTTAGTGTTTCTTTATAAAGTGACTTTGCCAACAACTGGCCTGGCATAAGTAATAGAGCGTTTCAGTTCTTTTCGCGGACCTGTGTGAACAGGGAGCGTTTTGACAACGTTGTCATCTGTATGCGAAAAGCGCAAAGAAAAACCTTTCCGTCTTTAGTACATCTTTGTCGTGTAAACGTACCCTAAATGTATTCATTGCAACACTGATAAAGCACAAAAATGTACATTTTTGGGTCAAATGTAAGGTCAGTAAGATTTTTTACGTATTTATGAAAAGTTGCAAGTTTTTGTTACAAATACAGTGAAAAAAAGTCATTAGGAAATATTATTGCAATTTACAAAAAACTCTTTTCTATGTTAATGTTGAAAACAGCTTCACTCTTAAATAGTACTTAATTTTTTTTGTGAAAACCTCCCTACATTTTATTCATGAGTTAAAATAACATTTATTTATTTTTTTATTTAAGTCTTTACTGTCACTTTTAATTAATTTCATGGATCCTTATGTATCCTTAGTATTAATTTATTAAAAAAAAAATGATAATAATTATAAAAATCGTACTGACTACAAACTTTTGAAAGGTAGTGTGTATAGTATGTATGCTGGTGACTAAGTCCACACTACTAGGTATAAAGTAAGCATTGAGGTATACAAATCTGTTGAGCTGTTGATTTTCATGCAGCTGCATTCACCTTCTCATGATCCCCCTGGAAGAGCTGCAGGAAGCTGGCCTGAGTGCCTGTGGTTCCTTTGACGCCCCGGAAGCGCAGGTCCTCTCTTGCACGCTGAAGATTACGCATGTCCATGACCAGATCCTGCAGCCACAGACACGCACGCTTCCCGACAGTAGTCAGCTGAGCTGGTCTGAGAAAAAGATGGGGACGAGGAGAGGGGAAATAAACCCAAAACCAGCCTAGTATTGTTGTATTAAATGAAGAAACTGAAAGGATGAAAGGAAGGAATATGAAAAATAAGAGATTTGAAGAAAATGAATAATGCTGTATGGGTTACAAAACGAGTGAATGCTGAATAGATGTCAAAGATTCGATGGACAGATCATAAATGCATAGACGATGGGGAGGAAGAAAAGAAAACGGTAGAAACAATTAAGTTTACATGCACACTTTAAACATGCTCTAACATCTAAATTCTTATTTTAGAGGTTTAATACATGCACTGAACCCTGAATTTACTCACTGATAGTGGGTGAAGCCTAAAGTCGGCTGGTCGGCGTATTTCTCTGCAAAGTTAGCCAGCCTGTCTATAACACGAGCCAACTATAGAAGAGAGAATGTTTGAAAACAATAAGCACTTTACTGCAGTGGATGGAAATTATGGAGGAATAGGTGTGCCAAATTTGTGGTCAAAGCAATTTTTTTTTCACATTCAAACTATAAACTGTTTTAAATATACATTTATTTTCCAATTTGACAAGTCATTTATTATGTAATGTTACACTTAACTACATTTCTTAAATTAATTAGACCATTTTACAATATTAATGTCAAAATAATTTAATACAGTACATTGATAATTGATTTCTTAATTTTATATTTAAATGGAACTAAGAACCTTAATAAGCATCAGTTGTCATACGCTGGAAAATATCAGAAAGTCAAACCTTGGGTAGCAGAATATCAAATCCATCGCGCAGCATTATCAGATCCTACAGATAAAGCATACACACATTTCAATAAGACCATTTTAAAATAATATACTGACTTTAGAACATACTTTCTCTTCCACTGAGTCCAATTAGGAACAGATAGTGGTGTGAATATTTTTGGCTCACCGTGTTGTCTCCCACATAACAGGAAGTGGCTCCCAAGTGGATGATGGGAGCAGCAGTGGGGCAGCAATGAGCGAATGTGTGCACATGAGCCATGACATCATGCCTCAACTTCCTCTCTTCCTCTGCAGCCATGACGAAATCAATGTCGTCCGCGTGAGACTCCATCTCGCTCACCTGGGCATCGGTTATGGGGAGACCCAACGCCTGCAGACAGAATATTAGAGCGATAAAGAAATGTATTAAAAATAGATCGCATTTTCATGCATTAAACATTACCATTGTAATTCAAGCACCAAGTTGCAATATGTAGAAGCTTGTTAGTAGCTTACATTTGAGGTATGACTGTAATTTATGTTGTAGACAAAACAAGCATCATGAAAGTCACAAAACCGATTAGAACTTTTACAGGGCTTGAACTTTTTTTTTTTTTATTCTGTGTTGGAGGACAACAACCTGAACAGCTCCATTCACAATAAAGCTTATTGTGCTTACAATGTCAAAGCAGCACAATATACCAAATAACATATTGGTTACCAGCAAATTTCAGAGATTTTGTTAAATTATATTATAATTTATTAATATTAATTATTAATGCATTGCATTGCATTCCCATTTCTATTATCTTTATTATTTATCATATTTTTTGCAAATCTCACAATGACTATCCATTTTCATATGGCTCATTTTAAATGTTGTCAGATGCTTTAGTTGATTTATTATTATAAAATTATGCTGAATATAAAGTATAAATTATTTGCTAATTACATCGGCCAGAAATGCAATATTGTTGCATCCTCATATCTTTTGCTGTGCGTAACTTCTTTCATCATTAGCAATACACAAGAGAGTCACTCATAAGTCATAAGCCACTCTCCTGTTACGCTGGCATTTACATTAGTTATTTTGGAAGCACACACTCGTACAATCTTTCCCAGGGGTTCGTCTAGTACTGTGCGTCCCAAGGACTATATTAGTAAAGTTCTGCAACGTGACTTTACTTCCAGAGAACAGAAACCCGTCTGTCTCATCATCGGGTCAGAGAATGACCACCATGTGACCAGTGCTAATTGAACAGACTGCGGCATTTAATTGGAGAGATATGGGTAACCGGGTGGCTGACTGTAAAATCTTGGTTCTTGATTTCTATACACACTTCAAACAAAAAATCAATATGCAAGCCTTCCCATGTCACCTAACACAGCAAAGTCCACCAGTCAACAGTCAATAATTAGATTTCTTATCATATCAACTATTGTTAAGCTCAGCAGACTGAATATCTGTTATCTGAATTTGAGAGTCCTCTTCTAATGCTGGTTCCTACACTATCATCTAAACTGCTGAGTTGCAGTGAGCTTATGTTTTGAGAGATTCAGTGACCTTTAACCTGACATATAAGGAGCTAGACATGACAGTTATAAAAAACAGTGGTATAAGTTTTATATACTGCATAGTGCATACAAAAATTACTTTCACCAAATTACTTCTTTGTATAGGCAAGTTTGTCAGCCTGGTCCACTTTTTAAAAAATTAAATATTACAGCACATGTCCAAACTTTCAAACTATTTTTAGACTAAAAGAGTTGGCAACTTGAGACCCCCACTCACTCACTGACTCAAGGTCAAAACTCAAGACAGTACCGCACATTCAGAGGATCACAATAACAACAAAATCATCATCAATCAAGTTAACAGTCTGTAAAAAATACACGTAAGAGAAATATCCAGACCTTCTCTGCCTTAGCGAGATAAATCCACAGTTTTCTCCACGTGGTGAATTTCTTCCTGTCGCTGAAGTTATAGGCCATTTCTTTGCTGGCGTACCGCGACACCAGCGGTGAGCGGTATTTCATGTACTCGTCCCCGGATCCCTCCATGGCAGCAGCAGATCAGTGAAGCGCCCAGAAAAGAAAAGCGACCAAGCGACCCTTTTACTGTCTATGCCAAGCGAGTCGCGACCAAACAATGTCTTCTTCTTTGTTTTGATTTGATTGGCGGTTGGCAACCAGCATTTAGGAGCATTACCGCCACCTACCGGACTGGAGTGTGGAACAGATAATTTTAAGAAGAAAAAAAATAACATATATCCTTTCCATTAACCCTGTATTTTTCAGATATTTAATTAGGTGTTTTCATAAAGAATGTCTTCTTCTTCTTTCAGGATATAATGGCGGTTCTCAAAGGTGCATTACTGCCACTATAGACTGGAGTGTGAGCATTAAAACGGCATCAAAAAGAGATAGAGGAACTCCTATTAAATTCTTGCGCTTATAGCCCAGTGTTTTTTAAAAGCAAAATTAACAGCCGGTGTATTTTCCCAGATGTTTTCCCCAATAAACACTCAAGTGTAAAACTTTGTTCATCCATTTGTGCGTTTAATTCTATTCTATTTTCTTCATATTTTTTGCAGTCTAACAATGTTTCACTGTCTCTTGTACATCACAATAAGTGCATAATCCAGTGGGGTGTTTTCCTATTGTATACATTGTTGCATTTAAACCAGTGTGACCCATTCTAAGACATGAAACTCCCTTGGGCTTCTGCCCTTCCTCATGCTTGTGACTACTTGATTTTGAATAGCTTACTGTAGGCAATAGATGACGTCCTGTATCCACTGTGTTCCAATATTCCTGCCATATTTGTGGAATATTGTGAGTGTTGTTTTATAATGGTTTTAACCTCTGCTCTACTTATTGGTATATGCACATCTGTTTCATGCTTTATAGAGATTTCTGCTAGCATATCTATAACTTCATTTCCTCCCACCCCTACATGAGCAGGAACCCAAAGGAAGGACTCTTATTATGAAGTATGAGGAGCATGTGGAGGTGCCGTTAATACATTAGTTTGTTTATTTATTTGCTTTGATTTTTACAATTTATTTGATCATATAAATATTAATTTTCATACTCACACTGTGTAGGCCTACAGTAGTTTTTGATGTATGACACTTTATAAGGAACAAAAACTGTCCAGTGTTTGCTTTACTCGCTCTAGTATGTCAATGCTGCTGGGTTTAGGTCATACTGCAGAATCAGGTGGGTGGTGCTAAACTGGTCACTTCGATCTTTTCATTGGTCTAATGACAGCCTGTGCTCCACCCCCAAACCCAGCACTACACAATAAAAGAATAGCAAACCACTCCACACTTATTATTTATTAAGACTTTTGGGAGGTTACTTACCGTATTATAAAAGTCAAACTCAGCCCACTAATTCTACTAAAATGAATCACAATCCAGACATTTTTCTCTCTCCCTCCTTACATCCCTCTGCTCTCTATTAGTCTCTTTCTCCCAGCTCCTCCTACTTGTAACATTTCATGGGGGAAAGAAAGTAAAAAAGAGGCAGAGAGAAAGGTTGCAAGGGTGTTGTGTAATCAGAAAATCACAGAGAGAGCTAGGGAAATTGAGTAGGAGGAAGATAGGAGGGGAAAACAATGTTTTGAGCACAGGCAACTGGCTGCTGAGACAAAACAGCAAGAGAGAAAGAGAGAGAGAGAGAGAGAGAGAGAGAGAGAGAGAGAGAGAGAGAGAGAGAGAGAGAGAGAGAGAGAGACAGGAGACAACGTACCACCTAGACACAAGATGGCTACGGTCTCTTCGGATTTAAATGCTGGTAAGTGACAATAAACTAACTTCATTTGTCTATTAGACAATTTTCCACTTTTCAAATACCACCTACACAGGAAGCTGACTCACTTCCCCTCTGCATGACGTGCGCTTCTTTTCTCTCTGGGGATTTCTAATCCCCATCAGTTTGTCATCATATAAAAGCAGATGCCCACAAATGTCACTGAATCTGATCTTGGTTCAGCATTAGAATGAGATCTAACGGTTTGGGTTACTTAGAGGGATGGAGGAGAGCTGTTGAAACTGATGCAGGATTGCTGGACCTGGTATCATGTGCTGGACTGTACCAAAACACATGTGACTGAACTCTTGCAGAAAATATATCAGGGGTTAAATAGGGATTTATTATGTGGGGGTGCTCTCCCAAGGGTATGTCAGTGTAAACAAATGGGAGTTGTGGATGTAGTCTGCATGGACTAAAATACCTGTTATTTTGATTGCAATATCATTTTTCATCTCTTCACTTTCATCTGTCTCTCAAAAGCAGAGGGATCCTCTCCAACCATGTGGCGCCTACTGTTGCTGGGGTTCCAGGGCTCCGGAAAGACCTCAACACTGAATACCATCTTGAGCCAGGAGAAAAACCCATCTGACAATTCCCAAACAGACCAACAACATTGGGTAGACATACTCACTTGGCGACTGTTGATCATTGACACGCCAGGATGGAATCTGGAAACCAAAGACACAACTAATGAGACGGACTCAGAGAACCAGCAGTCCTTCATTGATCAATGTTCTCCTGGTCCCCATGCCCTGCTGCTGGTGGTTCCCATCGGAGTTCCATTCACCGAAAACCACTGGCAAGGCCTTTGGTCCCGAGTTAGAGAACTGGGCGCAGGAATATGGAGGCACACCATGGTTTTGTTCACCTGTGCAGACCGGTTGCTGGACACGGGTGTTGAGGAATTTATTGTGGATGGCGGGGCAGCGCTGCAGAGGTTGGTGGAGAGGTGTGGCTCCAGGTATCATGCCTTGGATAACACCTGCTCAGACAAAAGTGCTCAAGTTGCAGAGCTTTTACAAAAAGTTGAGGAAATGGTTCGGGAGAATCAAGGCTGGTTCTTTGAAATGGTGAGGCCAAGCCTTGGATTCGATGAAGAAAGAGAAGAGAATGGAGTCCCAGAAGTGGAGAGGACAGCAGCAATGTTTAGATCTCCGCCAAGAGGTGAGTTTCGCATCTGATTCATTCTCCTGTACCTTTGTTTTGTTGGTACCTTTGCAGAATGTCTCCTTAGAACATACAAAGTGCATTTTCATCATGTGAATTTCCTTTTGGTTGCAATCTCACACTTTCTTTTTAACAGAGTTACGGGTTCTGCTAGTAGGCTGGCGTGGAGCAGGTAAGAGCTCTGCAGGTAATCTTCTACTGGGTAGTCGTGTGTTTGAATCAGGACGCCCCACTGAGGTGTCTGTCCGTCATCAAGCATTGGTTGCTGGTCGGCGCCTCACAATTGTTGACACACCAGGTTGGGATTGGTTCTCCGCCCAGCGCACACCAAGCAACATTCGAAAAGAAATTAAACAAGGGGCAGGGCTTCTCCATCCTGGCCCACATGCACTCTTACTGGTAATCCCTGTAGTCTCGACCCTCACTTCCAAAAAGAGGCAGGCCCTCAAGAGCCATTTGGAAATCTTTGGTGAGGAGGCGTGTCTTCACACACTGGTGCTGTTTTCATGTGGCGATTGGCTGTATGGCACATCCATCGAGGATCACATCCAGCGGGATGGGGAGCTGCTGAAACTGATGCAGCATTGCTGGAACTGTTATCATGTGCTGGATTGTACCAAAGCCAACAATGACAGGACACAGGTGACTGAACTCTTGCAGAAAATAGAGGAAATGGTAGCAGATAATGGAGAGAAACCATTCTTACCTGTCAAATGTAAGTAGTTTGCATTTTATTATATTATTATTATTGCTGGTTTTGACATAAGGTTATGATATAATTTGTTCATATTAATATTTCTCATATATATGTAAAACCTGATCATCGCATCCTTGTTCTACAGTAAATCAAGAACTGGACGAGGAGGAAACAAGTGGAAGATGCATTCTACAGTGAAATATATGACAACATAAAGTGCAACTCTGGTAAATCTCAGAAGAATGTAGAGGTTATTGACCTTTTTGATCCCAAAACAAGCGGTATTTATGCAACTATAAGGCCATTCACACTGTTTGTATGTCATGTTGATAGAATTAGACTTGCAACCTACATTTCTGGCTTCTTGAGCAATGTTAAGATTTAGTCATATTTTCATAGTTTTAAATTAAGAACATTTTTTCAAGTATATGTAAAATGCATGATGGAAACAAACAACATGACTATTCATTTCCACAGTGTAAAGCAGGACTCATTGTATTGTAGCAATACTGTACAATATTTACACAACCTCATCATTTTTCATGCATTCAAAGTCATATATTTGGTAAAACTGCATTTCACAAAATTGGAATATTGTTAACATTTAGTTTGAATGCACTCACTATATTTTCATAAAGGGATTAAGTATACCTGGATTTTTGAATATACAATTGTTCTACATACTGTACATCTGTCCCATCGAGCACCTTGTGGGTTTTTTTTTTAAATTTGATATTTAGCAACTTAGGACTTTGATGGCAGCATTACCTTAACCTAAAAAATATTTACCCATGTGTTTTAAGCATTCAGGGAATGGATGTCTGTTACTATTGCATAGTAATAATTACCTTGTCCTCAAAAATATTCAGCGCAAAATGAGAACATAACAAATTCAGCTTCCAGGTTGAATTTCCTTGATCCGTGAAATCCTAGCGAACATAAAGGCAAGAACCACATTTATTTTTCTACCACCCATACAGTTCTCCTTGGTCATTAACAGTGAGGTTATGCTGTTTGTGGAAATTGTTTTTGACTAAACAGGCTAAATATATTTTTATACATTGACCAAAAACAAATAAATAATTTTATAAAATACTCCAACTCATTTCTTTGTCCATTTCATAATAAAAAGATTAAACACACAAGCAACGTTTTAAAATGTTTATTACATAAATAACATTCAAGCTAATTGATATGTAGTTAAAGGACCATACAACCACAAAATGTTGAGCTCTACACAAATTAATATAAGCACACATACCATCTCTATGAAAAAAGAAAGTAGAAATAGTAAGCATTTGTACAGAATAATTTCAATTGGGAAAATTCAAAACAAAGATCAACAACAGAGAATGCACATATTACTGTGCATGCAATAGATACACAAGACTAAAAAAAAAAAAAAAAAAAAAAAAAATGCACTGGTAAAAGAATGCCAGGCTTTGCTGACATGTTTACAGGAAACGTTTCTACTCAAACGATGGCAAAGTAAAAAAAAGGAATTTATTCAACCCTTCATAAAATACTTTTTATGACCAACATCCCTAATGTTCTGCACTTCAGGCTATGCTGAAACCGTCAATTTCTATCAGCTTCAAGCCTCTGTGTCCATTTCTTTCTATGACCTCACACTTCTGCTCTCTCTTGCCCTCTTGACTTCTTCCATTAGCTCTTTCAAATACTGGATCTCTTTAGCAATGGACTCTGCCTTTTCTGTCAGCTCTTGATTCCTCTCCTCTAGGACTGCACACTCTGACTGGAGAGAATCTTGCTCTGCACGCTTTTTCTGTCGATAGCGGGTTGCCGCGGTCTTATTCTGCTCCATTTTCTTCAGCTTTTTCTTTTCAACCACAACCTTTGCGCCACTGGCTGACTTCACTCTTCCTGAAAGGGTGGGGAACTCTGACTGCTGATTTTGGGTGGGCTTAGAATCAGGCGTGGAGTAGGGCTTCACCCTAGAAGAGCGAGACTGGGGAGAAGTTTGGGTTTGTGAGTCGGGGGAAGTTGGACTCTGGGACTTTTCCACAACCATCTCACCTGGAAGGGTAATCATCGCATTAACCTCCTCTTTGGGAGAAAGTACAAGAACAATGCGGGTTGGGGTGAGCGATAGGACTATTTTGGGCACCTGCATCTGGACGGAGGGGGGACTCTGAACTTCAGCTATGTCTACCTCGCAACCAAGCTCAAGAGTATCAGTAGGGGATTCGGGTGGAAGGATGGAAGGTGATGGGACCGGGGAGGCCGGTTCAGACTTTATCTCAAACTCAGCCTGGGGCTCAGGGACCACAGAGGAGGAATCTGAAATTTCACAGGGTGATGGAATGAAAGGAGTAGCAACTGGAGTATTCAAAGTGAAGGAAAAGTTGGAAAGTTGATCGATTTCAGGAAGAGATGCTGCTGGAGAGGGTGAAGGTACACTGTCAGAAGCTACAGGCTGGGACTCCTGGTCTATCTGTGACTCAAGAGAAGTGATGAGCTCCTCAGGAGAACTGGGTGGATCCTCAGAATCATAGGAGCCAATCAAAGACTCCAGATCAAACTCACTCAAATCAATTCGCTCTGTCATCCAATCCATTTCACTGAATGAATGATCTGAAATGGGGGAAAAAAGCATGTTAAACATTATGATTGAATGTTTAATATATTAGTATGCTAGGGCACTTGTAGGAATATTTGAAATAATTCGCTACACCTCACCATTGCAATGATTATCTAGGCACAGCTCATCTGAGGGTAACCAGGCCAGAGACAGCTGATTGAGCCCAGCCTTCTCCCCCCTCTGAATGGAGGGAGGAGTGCAGGGTGGGGAGAGAGAGGGAAGTGGAGAGGAAGAGAAAGATGAGAGGGGCGATTCAGCGCCTCCGAGAGGAAGAACCTCCTCATCTTTATCTAGGAAAGACCCCAAAGGGTCAGCCATCGGTGATGATGGGTCCCAAAAAAGGACCTCCATATCGTCCTGGCCAAACCGTGAGCTCATCAAAGACATGGCTATCTATTTCAAGTTGAATCAACGAGTCTTCTACTGAGAATTCGAATAGTCTTGTGCTGTCAGGAGCAGCAGAAGTCAGAGTTGCCACGAAGGACCTGCAAACAATTATTAAAAGTAGTTATTCGCTTGTATAACAATTTTATAAATGTAAATAAATACAAAAGGCACTTTGCAAGAAAAAAAATAAAGCCTCCATTATTCCTGACTAGCAATGACATCATCTGCCCACAACCTACCCATATATGGACATTACCACGTGACGTTCTTTATCCCTTACTGTCAGTAGACTGGATTCCATTTTTAAAATCTCTACACTAATTTAACAAAGGCCAAATCTCATAGCTTTTTATAACATCTTACTATTAACGGAAAATGTCTGAGGTAAAAGGTGCGTCGATGTTATATTGTTTTATCAAGGTGGAATAAGACTCCGCCATTTCAGGGACCTGCCGCTCCCTTTACAGGAACGTACGCCATTTTATAAAGAACACGCGGTGACAAAGAAACGTGAATTAAACTCTCTCGCTCATGTGTATTTTGAATTAAACACATTCAGGAGTGTTGGAGATAAATTCACTATACAGAATAAAAACATTATAGTACGTTTTAAAACAGAAATGACTACAAAATCATCGACCGATGTTGTCACTGTCGAGTAACGTTAGACATATGGTGCTAGTTTGAGCGCGAGACGCAGGTCATGACAATATTCGCAAACAATTTCCATAATCTATTAAAATGAATACATCAAAGCCACAATATATATTTAAGTCGAATAACAGTTACGAAATAACCTAAAAACCACAATGGTCATAAGACTATATCTATTTAAAGTTACACACCAGCCCAAACGGGGGGTGACACGATCGTGACATACTAAGACAAAACAATTAAAAGTATACTTACGCCATTTTTATATAAATGTATGGAGCCAGTGCACAATGTTGATGCACTGAGGAGTTTGCGCGCTGTCTACAGGCAGCAGGTCACACGGCCATTTCGACGGAGAGCAGAATCGCTCGGATATCAATGATAATAAACTGGGAGAAGAATAGAAGAACTGCAGGTGATGACGTCGAGTTGATGTTTATATAGTGCCGCAGTGCCGCTCAGAAATATCCTTCCGCCAGAGAGTTTTGTTTTGTGTTACTGGGCGTAGACAACATATAGATCTTTAGTCTATTTGTATCACATGCGTAGGAAAAATAATTAATTCAAAAATATTTTTAGATCACCTAGTTATTTTATTTATAGTATTTACACCTAAATATTTTAAGATCTCCAATATTTGTTAATATCAAAATGTGAAACGTATGGTACTGGGCTAAGGCACATCATTGTAAAGAATAATCAAAGTCCGACTGATGATATCAACATTACATTTGTCTGTCTGCCGATAGATTGAGAAACAAATGTGTCATTGACAGTGACACGAAGTCGACCAAAACAAACATTTCAGGGAAGATTACAGTCTCATCATAAATGTTGATGATCTGTCGCCCTCTGCTGGAGGAAAACTAAACAACGGGGCGAGTCTTACCTCGGCTGTTTTTACGGCAATTTTTGTCATGGAAAAAAAAGACAATGGGAAGAAAAGGCCGTTGCTCTTGCTGATGGCAAAACTAAATAAAGAGTCGAAATAGGGTGTTGTAATTTGGGCAAGGGCAAGTTGTAATTTGTTTATTGGTTCTATTTCAAACACATTATTCTAGAGTGTTGAAACAGAAATGTACACAATGAAATACTCACATATTGAGTGCATTATTTATTATTTACAGAGGTTAATTAAACAACACTTAATTATTATTATTATTATTATTTATTTATTTTACAAAATCCCAGCTAAGCAAACTAGGCATTGTGCAAATATATAAATCTTTTATATAAATCTTTTGACATAAAAACACAGCATTTAAGCTAAAATCTCAAACCCCACCTTATTCAAATTAAATTAAAAAAATCAAATATCATAAATAACCCTGACACATCAACACAGACATAAAATAGCGTATTATTGCAATGGGCACATGTACTCAAAAATATATATATTTTGGTCTATTTGGTGGTTCAGAGGCCATAATATGTTGAAATCTTTTTGAAATTAATAATAACACTCTATTTTATATAATTAGCTACAATTTAAATTTGTAGGTTAAATAAAAGTCATATAATCCTTTAAAACAGTAGCGTATTGTTTCTGATAATATTCATTTAAATCAAATGCTGTAGATTGTAGTTTTCAGCATATAAAATATAATAAGCGAACAAAACCACTATCATTACTGATATCTTGTGCTGATATATGAATTATTTGATTCCATCTCAGTGCAGGCTGCTTCTCTTTTCTAAACATTTGCAAAGTGTCAGCCTTTCATCAGACAACCACAATGGAGTCCATGCCTTGTGTATCTGTGAAGAAACCTGATCTTTGGGTTTATGCCTGTCTTTGTTCTCAAACATTAGTATAGATCAGTAACTATTCATTCAGAGATCCTTTTCTTGCTTCAGGCTCAGCCTCAGGTGATTGTGAACAGCAGAGGACATCAATGGAAGAGTGCTGCATAGACCAAGGCCCTCCTGAGCTGTTTTATACACACACACATGCTAGTGTGTTTACACAGTGACTATTTTCCAGTTGTATTATTCTCGCTAGTTTCACCCTCAGGGAACAGGTCAGGGTTTTCTGCTAGCGTAGAGCGGATTCTCTTCTTCTCTTTAAAGCGGCCCGAATGTGAGACCTTCACATGGCGTCCTTTGGTCGCCGTTTTGTCCACAATGCGCTCCAAGCGGGCGTTAAACTGGCTGTCCGCAGCTGCGTCGGGTGTCCCGGCGGGTGTCTCCCCGGCGTTGCTGCTGTGGTCTCCAGGGATTTCGTACAGCACTTTCGGCTCTGATTTCTTCTTACGCAAGAAGGTCAGTTTCCACCATGCCGGTGCAGGTTCTGCGGTCGCCATCAAGATGAAAACTGCAAGGAGGACAGAAAGAGAGATTTAAATGCATTAAAGTGTTATTTTTATGATTAAGACCAAAGAGTGTGCCTAAACAAGCAAATGAACTATAACCAGTTTGTTTAAACACAAAACTGTACGAATAGTAATGTGTAAGCTGAGGCCTGAGGGTGTGAGCTAATACTAATGTAAGATCTGTGTCTTGCATTAGAAGGGGCAGCCGCAAATGAATTTTTTAGTGTAATTCAATAAGCACCATATGGCAGAGGTATGATAGGGTTTTAACCTGAGGAGTTCTGGTTACAGGCCTCAAATTTCACTCACTCTGCACTTTAGCTATATGCTAGGAGGATGGAAATGCTATAGACCATGCTAATGCTAAATGACAGAGCACATGCTTATGGTTCCAGTCGTGTTTACGATTTCAGGTTAGGGTTAGGGTTAGTGTAGTTGGGCTAATTAAGAGAAGGCACACCGACATCTTTCTCCGACGAAAGTGTGGACTTGAATGACACCATAGAGGACACCATAAGCATCTGTCATTTAGCATTAGCATGGTCCATAGCATTTCTATCCTCCTAGCATATAGATAAAGTGAAGATTGAGTGAAATTTCTTCTCTTAATTTACTACACAAAAATACAGCAAGGTTTTTAAACTCTTCTTCTAAAGTGAAGATCAAAGAATGTCCATCAGGTGTGTTTTGCTTTTTTATATTTAATTTATGAAGCCACTGTGAACTTTATTGTTACATATTATATTGTTATTTTACCAAATTTTGTGCTGGCAGTCAGCTTATTTTGCAATGTCACTGCTAAATATCTATAAGTATTGTGGTATTGCGCCATGTTTCTCACTGAGACGCCCCAAAACTGGTAAACTCATATGACATTGTGGTGGCGTCCATGTGTGTTCAAATCGTAAATACGAATTTGCTACATTGTACGTTTGTGGCCTATACAGTTTTTTTTTAATGTTTACTCAAAAATACAGTAAAAATTGTAATATTGTGAAATATATGACAATTTAAAATAACTGATTTCTCTATTAGTGTCTCATGATCCTTCAGAAATTATTGTAAGATGCTGATTTGGTGCTGAAGTTTTGATGACTATTAAGAAGAGCATTTATTTGAAGCAAAACTCTTTTGTGACATCATAATTGTTTTTACTGTCACATCTGTTCAATTTATTGGGTCCTTGCTGCATGAATAAAGATATATTTCTTTAAAAAAAGAGAGAGAGAGAGAGAGAGAGAAATCTTTCTGACCCCAAACTTTTGAATGGTACATTTGTACTTCAATAAAACTGTAAAGGTTGATTGTGGTGAACTTTGAAATCATTAACACTGTTATCTTAACTCGACTAAACATTTTTTTGTTAAATGGACCTAATAATATTTAATAAACAAGGGGATGCTAATTGTTTAGAAATGTGTAACTGTCTCCATTCAGGCCATACGTGAGCACACTCATTATCATCTGACCTCATGAGACTTCACGTCTTAGGTCTGACTGATGCAGCTGGTTTCATTTAAGCCAAAATTTTCAGTGTGTTGTAGATTTGATGTGATTAATTCATTAATTTACGTGATTTTACACAGTCTATTGTCGTGTTAAGAGCTCACGTCCAGAGACAGTTTATGGTTCATGCACATGCATGCCAGAATGGCTTCTTTGAAGTAAACCAATACAATAAAAGCAAGCACGCCTTTGACATACACGGTGAAACACTGTCCAAATGAAACTTCGTATGATATTGTGAGGTTTACCACACGCTTATTCACACAAAGACAACGATAAACAAACACTTTTAGCTGCATATCCTGGAAAAGTTTATTGCTTTACTGTCCGTGGTCATATCTCGAACTGAATCAGCCTTCTGTGAAATGTAAAAATGAACTCAACCACACTCAAATTCACACAAAACTGCTGTAGCATATGACAATACCCATTCTCGGGCAAGGCTTGGCTCTGTTGCTTAGCAACAAAGTGGTCATTTTCATACAGTATGCTAATTTCTGTTCGCTCTCTCAGGGCTTTGACTCTTGCTCCTGCTTTTATGTTTACGAGAGCAAACAGAGATCAGGTGGTGCCGGCCAGCTCCCTTTCAACCTTACAGCCTTGTTTTTCTGACGCTTTTAACCTTATAAAACGTTAAAAGAGGGCCACTTAATCCAGATGGTTTTAACAATAAGCCATATTGCATTATATTTGAAAAGCTACAATTTTATTTTTTTTGGTTGTTCAAAGAGTGATGCCACCTCTTAATAAACTACACAATGCCTTGAATTATACTGCACATTTATCACTTGCAATTATGTTGAATAAGTTTAAAGCACAATTTATAATATAAACATGGATTTCGAAATGTACTGTACCAATGCACCCCAATGCACTAATCAGTTTTACCATTGGAAGTTATATGGTTTAGTCAAGATTTGGATAATGAAAGTTTGTATTTGCACGCAAAGAGAATTTCTACGCAAAGCACATGCACACTCCATGTTGTTAGCATTTGGTTTTCATATGAAAATGAAAGTAATGATAAGGTTCAAGGAAATCATTATTCAGAGGGCTTTCCGGGAACATTTCTGATAAGATTTGATAAGATTTACATATCAAGATAATGTAGAAAACCAATGGCTTTGGTGTGGCAAAATCTAACTTCTGATTTGTCCTGTTACACAAACTACGGCAGCTTGTTAATTTCTAAAGTATTTTTTTTAAATCAGCCAGCAATAATAACGACACAAAGTACATTTAGTTTCAATAGAAGCTCCCATGAGAAATAGCTGTCTCTGTAGTCATCTTGATTAATTAATTATTCCTGTCGGTGGTTGGAAAAAACATCAGGTGTTAACTGGAAGTCTTTGGAGAGCTTCGCTCTGGGAACAGTCACACTCTGGGAGTTAAAGTGAATAAAAACTATAGTGCAAATGACAGGGACTGAGGTGTAGAAGAACTGCAGGAAATATTCTTGTGCTTGACCAATCTTACAGGCCCAAAATGTGCAAAAGGTATATTTTTATTTTATATACAAAATATATTTGTATATTTTGTCATTTGACTCAATTTACTCTCACACCTTTTAGAAATAAGTCCCCATTTTTAAAGGGTGTGTGAGAAAAGTAAAGATGCTTTACTGGCATCAATGGTTAACATCCATGGAAAATATCCATTGTTCAATATAATGTAAAAAAAAAAATGTTTTTTATGTTTCTACACTAAGGAAAAAATGGTTTTCTTTAGAACTATTCACTGAAAGGTTCTCTGGGGAACCCAAATGGTTCATATGGCAATGTCTGGGAAAAACCCTTTTGGATTTTTCTAAAGAGAGTAGCTAAAAAGGAGGAAAAGGAAATTGGTCCCAAATAAAAACCCACTCAAATTAGACAATTTTGACCTTATAAGAGCTCATATTGAGATCTCTGACTTTTGAATGCTTTGGACATAGCAACTCTGAGTATATTGAGACATAGTTGAACATGAGATCTCTTCTGAAAGTGTAGAGGAGACGTGTGAGATCATTGGGGCTTTTTCTGAGGAGAAAAATATCTCAAACAAAACTGAAAGTTTTTAATTTTCCTTCCAATGGGGAGAGGGGAGTTTTTGTGTGCGAATGCAAATACCCAAGCACATATAAAGCATGCAGCAGAGGCACTAAACTCCATAGCATTTGCTTGTGACTTCATAAAGTCATTTGTATCCCCGCTTGTCTACTTGAATTAAACCCTTCTTCTATGAATACCACTAATTATAGAGAGACTCATGACAGGTTTTAAAAGCGAGGCTGTGAGGGATAGACTTACCGTGTTTTCAATGGCATCCGCTGTACAAATCTCTAGGCTATAAAGCTCCTAGATCACTTTACACAGCTTATATTGTTTTTTTGGGGTTTTTTTTTTTTTTTGAAGAGATGCTTATTACTCACAGCCTCACTTTGATTCCTGGTAAAAATCAATGTTTGCGGATTGTTTTAGTTTCAATTCAATTCGTTCAGGAGGTCAGAACTTTCTTGGCTGGATTCCTTCCCAATGCAATGTTTTTGTGAGGCTTAAGTTTTCAAAATTCATTCAGACGATCATTGTGGCCGCTAAACTTGTGCAATTGACACAACTGAAAGAAATATTTTGCATTTCAAAGTTCACTTGATTGCAATAATACCCCCAACACACAAACACACACTCATCTCAGGCTCCTCATTATGCACGGTTAGTCAGTGATAAAGGTTCACTGTTTGCTATGAATGTGTAATCATGTGTCTGTCCAAAGGTTATTAAAATTCACAGCTGTCATTCGCTTTTTTCTCTAGAACTTAATATCAATTCTCAATTGATCAGCTTTTTTTCTAGAACTCAGAATTAATTTCCATTTGATTTTACCTTTAGCAAACAAGTAACACAGTAACTTATCTATATGAACCTAATTGCAAATGGATGATTTTCCATGGAGATTAAAGAGTTTTTCCCCTCATTGAATTCTGGCTAATAAACCTCTCTCACCTGCACAGCTCAATGTACGTCCGTTGAGATACTTGTTATCTGCTTTAGAGGGGTCACTATCCTTTGGTTCGGTCGAGTCCAGCAGGTGAGGTCATCGCCCTTTAGGATCCAGCTTTTAATTATAGTTTCTGTCTCTTCTCTTCTGCCTCCTCTCCAGCTTGGCTGTCCCTTTCGCTCTCTCTGGCAAACAGGTGTAGATTCACAGGTGCATGTCTCCTCCCACAGACACCCACATCAAGCTCCTCCTCCCTCTGCCTGGTAAACAGGTCACATCATAGAACAATAGCTAAACATACATATCAGTCAAATGTCCAGACACATCTATACTACTATCAGTGTTGGGGGTAATGCATAAGTAATCAGATTACTTTTTTCAAGTAACTAAAGCAACACTTTTAAGTTTAAAACAAAATATCTGAGTTAATTTTTCAAATAAGTTACTTTGTTTTCTCATTTATTGGCTGACAGCTGTCCTGCCTGTGAGAAATTGGGAAAAAACTGCAGGCGTTGCGTGCTTATTTTAGTTCAAGACTTAGGGTTCGTTAGCACAATGTAGGCTACTGCTAAAAACAAAGTTGTTCCTTTGCATTTTTCAAGTACAGACAACACCATTGTCAAAACGATCCCTGTTCCCACGGATCTGTGAAAACGTCTAAAAACGCTGTATTGTTCATGTCAGTCCAGTATAGAACTGGCAAAGTGACTTTGTAAAGAAACACTAAGCACCTATTAAATGAACATAATATTAATGCGCATGTTGTCATCGTTTTCACAAATTCACATTTTTGTAGGGGATAATGACAGTATCGTTTGCAAAAAACCCAAAACACTCTTGTCGTGTAAATGTTATGATGAAATGTTAGAATATGATGTATGTTATCCTAATATTTTATGTGTTAAACACATAAAACTAACATTAAAACTTTTAACACACTCAAATGCAGATTAGTGTTACAGTGTAGACCAAGTTTCCTCACAAGCCTTCATTTGTCTAATAAACTGACATGTGCGAGTAATTCAGCACTTGCGTGTAGTTTGGTAGAATGACATGTCCTTATTCCTTTGTATCCGGGGGCACTCGCGTGAGACACCGATATCTGTCTGTCATAGCAATCGCGACCTGGTTCGTACCACAGTGACAGTCATGACAAAAACATCAATGTATTCACTCATCCATAAGCATTATTAGATTAATAAGCTTTACAACAAGTTCCATAATTCAACTGGAATTTTGCATCATCAACCAATGCTTTTGTTATTGTAAGAAGTTAGCGACACCTAGCGGCGAAAACAATACATATTTGTATATTTGCATACTTTACAATTAAACAGTTTTGTCCAAACTGACTGGTAAATATATATATATATATATATATATATATATATATATATATATATATTTACCAGTCAGTTTGGACAAAACTGACTGGTAAAATATGTGATACTGTGAAAATATGAGAAATGTTGAGGGATGAATAAATTCTGGTTTGAATGTATGTGTATATATATATATATATATATATATATATATATATATACATATATATATATACATACATACATGCATTCAAACCAGAATTTATTCATCCCTCAACATTTCTCATATTTTCACAGTTTATTCGCTATAGTTTAGAAAATGGTAATAAAATATGACAAGAACTCAGAGTTATCAAATCAGTTGATATTTCACTGGTTTTGGCCATCATTCTGTTAGACTGTCTCACAAATGAATTAGGTTGAATAGCTGCCAGCTGTTAAATTTAAGTAGGCCTACACAATGAGATAATACCAACTTAGGTCAACCAGTTACCAAGCAATGCTTAATTTTGTTCAGTCTGTGGTGTAAAAAAGTTGCATTAGCAAAAAAAAACAAGAAAAAAAAAAACACTTAAACAAAACGTGGTCAGGTCAAAGTGTCCGAATAATTTTTGGTTCCAAATTTTTATACATTTTACTGGTATGAATAATTTGTGTGTATAATATGTCACAGTTTTTTTATTTTGCTATCCTTGCATTACATTACAATTATATCTGGTGTCTGATTAATTTTTGGTTTAACTGTAGGCTTAAAATATGGCCAATTATACAGTATATCAGGGCTATTCAATTGGCGGCCCGCGGGCCAAGTGCGGCCCGCCAATCATCTCCATGCGGCCCGAGAGCACCCCAACATCCCCCTCCTATTCCTGGTGGTGCGGCTAAATTTGGTTTGATATGCGCGTGTGTGACGGTCCTCTATCTATATACAAACCGTTACACGTGGCACATGCAGCTGGATGACTACACGCACTGTGTGTGTGCCATGAGCACTCCAACTGACCTGAGAGAAACGTTTTCAGTCCGAATATTTCAGCAGTTATTATGTGTGTCCCGTATATCTGTCGACTGAACCGTATTTTTGTCGACTGAATTAATTTCCTTTTCATGAATTGGCCAAACGCGCGTGCATAACAGTCAACGATTCGGATTCGTTCGGACCGTTCTGTCACTTAATCATCTGAAGCGGTTTCTCGGTCAGTAAGAACAACAAAATAGCGCTGGTTTCAGTTGTTTCACAAGTTTACTTTGAACTAGGCAGCACGGTCCAGTGGATAACGGAACGCAAAGCTTAAAGGAGTTGCGTTTACTCCCGGTCCCGGATACCATTATTAAACAGCGTTGCGACATCCATTGAGAAGCGTTTCAATCGGACACTCCTCTCTGTTACAAACCACAAATCACTCAATGATTTTTAGCTAGTTTTAAATCGGATGAAACAGCCTTAACATTCCCAACACTACTGATGAGGTAAATAGCAGAAACATGAACAAAGTTAGAATACTATAAATGCCATAATCACAACCCTTACAAACATTTACCATGAATGTAATAATTTACCATGGTTTGGGCAGAAATGTGGAATATTTATATTGAATACTATGTTATAGTCATTTATTTTAATTGCATTAGATTTATTAGGGGGTAGAGGAATATATAATTCATTAGTGTGTATAATTGTTTACTTTTTAGGCATTTTTTTATACAGTGGTAGTGAGCCACAAGTCTTACTGTCAGGATATTTTAATTTAAGCCTATAATAATTATTAATAAAATAATTCTTACCAATAGCAATGATATTGTATAATTCAATTTATTTGTATATAGCTATAAAAAAGTAATTTTTTATGGTCTGCATACTGTTGGGTACCACATTTCCTAGTAAATGCAAAACCTTTTTTTGTTTACTTTAGCTTATTTATTGATACTGTTATGTGTCAATAAATAAGCAAAACCCACCGGCCCAGCTCAACTTTTCGATTTAATAATGCGGCCCTCGAATGAAGCTAATTGAATAGCCCTGGTATATGTGATTGAGAAAGCAAAATTCCACATCCAACCAGTAGAGGGCAGACTCTCAGTCCTGTCTATTTCAGAAGTAATAGTCATCAGTCCTGGTTCTGGCATTAGTCTGAACAGGACCACTGGCCAGAGAAGTGCCTGATGCCAGGATGCCCACTGGTGCGATTAGGCTGTTTGAGGGAGACTAATGGCTGACCGTTGCCCTAGCAGGGTGTTTTAAGGAGGACTTGCCCTCTGTCTGGGGGCTGCTTGGTTCATGTGTTGCGCTGGTGGTATAGGACAGGGTGGGGATTCACTCACACAAGGATTAAATAAGAACAAGCCACATTTGATGGCCCACTCAAAGGCTGTTCAGCACCAGCTGGGCTCTGGCGTTGCTAGTTTGCTCTGGCAGCCAAGATCTGCCTCGCCACAGTCTGCAGAACACACAGTCCATTAATCATTATCTTATAGCTTCTGATGGGAAACTTCATTTGCCCCTACAAGAGTCATTTTAATTTTAAAGGGAACATTTTGGGCATCTAAAAAGTCTGGCCTATTTCTGATAGTCTATAGGCTATCTGACTTTCGAACATTTGACAGTAAAGAATCAGAATTAACGAACTGACCTCCTTTAATTGCTGTGTTGGAATTTGAATAAAATATCAGGATGTAGAATTGGAATGACAGGAAGATGAATTTACTGAATTGCATTTGTAAGATATTCAATGCGAACGCACAACACAGAAAACTCTTCAGCGTAGCAAAATAGGCACATTATGGAAACATGGTCTTCCACCATGGTTCATATAAAATAATTTATTAAATCTATTTATTTTTTATTCTTTTTTTTTTGGCGGGGGGGGGGGGCGGGGGGGGGGGTGCCATCTTAATTAAATGCAAACTTCTATTAATGCCATATCGTTTGGTTATAATATAGGCCTCTGTGTTTTTGGAAATAGCATTGTCTATGAAAAAGTTTTTATGCGTTATTCTGAAAAAGTACGTTTTTTTTATAAATCCAATAATTATTTTGCATTATTATTCACATTTCGATTGAATTATGCATAGCATAAAAAACTGCAAATGATTTTGCTACTATTCCAATTTGACACTATATTCACATGTCTTTGGAATGCACAGAACAGTCAACATGAATTACATTTTTATTTACCTATTGAAATCGTGGTATATGTTGTATTAGTGCTCCTCCTTGTGGCGAGATTCTTGAACAACAGGTTAATGCGCTGCAGTCTTCTATTTGACCACCGGGTGGCAGTAGCTCCCGTCAGTCATCATTACTGCCTCGAACCACAACAAATTGAAAATGAAATTACTGTCAATCTATTGAGAGAATGAAGTTATGTCATATCATAGTCCATAGAGGGAAGGAAATAGACAGATGGGCTACTGGTGCCGATAGAGTGGTTTTAAAGGAGGAGGGGAAAAAAGGATGACACATTTATTTTGTTGTTTCTTTGTTTTGTTCTACTGAATAGAATCCTCCCTCTCTCTTTCACATCTCCAATTCCCTTGTTCCTTATTTTCCCTTGCGCATTATATAATGGATGGATCAGGGAAAGAAAACAGCAAACTGGTCTGCGTGCTGTATTCGCATAAAGATTGTATTGTTC
This sequence comes from Pimephales promelas, assembly GCF_016745375.1. Next base: position 8,329,643 of record NW_024121321.1, read on the forward strand.
AGGAATAACAGTTAAATTGTAGGAACAATGGACCCTGAACAGGATTATTATGCAGGTTGGAAAAAACATACCAAAACCGCAAACAAAATGAGTGCACTACATAGCCTAACTGAAATAGAAATTGCTGGAAATAAATGAAAAATCCTAATGAAATAATCAGAGGTTGTTGTTCTGTTGTTAGTCTAACATTTGATTCTGAGTTCAGAATTTGTAGTGAAGAACCTTTAAAGTCATGAAATCAAAACTGACCACTTTTTTATGGAATGTAAATGATTTATTCGTCCACATCATTATTTAATCAAAATTCATGTGTCCTCATAATCTATAATCAAAGTAACTTCACATCTCTACTCTTCTCTGATGATGTGTTAACTGGTGCGAGGGCAGGGCAAACTGTCACTCATATGACATCACAGCAAACCACTGGTCCAATCAATTCCCCAGGTACAAAATCAAGACCTGCCCCACATTTTTTCTTGTTCGAGAAGCCGTTCACTCATAGCGCTTTTCCACTGCGTGGTAGGCCTATGACCGCTCGCTTTACTTTGGCTCGGTTTGCTTTTCCACTACAGTTTAGTACTGCTTTAAAGTAGGTGGGATTATAGTTGCGCCGCCACCTCGGTTTCTGACCACGATACCGTATTTCTTTTTTCAAGTTGTGTGTGTGAAACGGTCGTTCAAAGCAAGTCATTTAAAAAAGTTCATGAATGGAACAAATGATACTGAGGTTGGTTGCTGCTATTTAAATATTGCGGGTTTGGTGTCTCGTGTCACAAATCCAATGAAGCTATAGTGACGATATTCTATGACCATCAGTGATCTGCAGTGTTTACACGCCATATTTTAGTATCAGCTCGCTAGGAACCCCAAACAAGGTGGTAGGGTGTAAAAAATAGTGCCAGGTAGGCTAGGTACTGTACATAGTGCAGGGAACACCCCCACCCCACCCTCATGAATCAGTATGTTGTGTTCATAAATTCATACAGGACAGTAAAGGACGCTGCCTGCTCACTACACATTGGGACATTAACTGTTTCAAGCTGACTAAATTTCATCTTTTAGGCTTTTTTTCCAGCAAGGTGGCAAAAACTCAATTCAACTAGAGATGCTGTGAAGTGTGTGAACGCAACCTGAGCCACTCTTTTTCTCTCATTTTGATAAGGTTCTTTCATAAACATCATCTCAAAGAGGTGAGTTTCTCTCTAAACTGCTGATTCTGTGGGGAACAATCGTGACTTAAACTTAGCGTGTTTATTTATACAAACAGACAGTTCATCTTCCACACGCCTCCAGCCAAACGGAAGCATCCGCACCGGGCTGCTTTTTTGGCGGGCAAAAGGGTTAAAACCGATCGGCAGGCATCAGTTTAATCATAATCAACCGAGCTAAAGAGGAGTAATGGAACCTGCGAGCCGGGCGCGCCTGTGTTCCGCCACAGATTAGCCGCTAATTTGCATAGCGCTTTCGTTCATCCACGTCGGCCCGACGACAGGCCGTCCTCCCCGGACACAGCCATGCGTAGCCTCCGGGGCCGCTTTGACAAATGGCTGGCCGCGTAGCGCTGTCTTTGCACCCAAGACGGGGCAGCGAGAGCGACATTGATTGATAGTCTGACGGGATAAATAGTGCAGAACTTCTTCTTCTTCTGCTTCTTTTTTCTCTAATAGGAGTACAAGAGGTGTTTAAAAACCTGCGTAATGGAGAAATATGAAGCCAAGCAGAGCTAGAGGGAAGGAGATTTTGTGTGTTCGAGTTCGTGAGTGAGTGTTTGTGAGGTAAAGAGTTTGTGTGTAGAGGCCTACTCAAACATGAAGTGCTTGACTTTTTTACTCCCAGTCTGATCTGACACTTAACTCAGTGGCTTCGTTCAAATAGTACTGCAGTGGTGTATTACTGCTGTGTGGTAACTTAGCCTATGTAGGCTATAATGCATTGCGCAGTGCACCACATGCACATTTGCTGTAGGCTATTGAATATCCAGATGACCTACTAAGTTTGTCAAAATATGAATAAACCAGAACTAATATCTGAAATGATTTTGTAATAATTTGAATGTATTTTTTTGATCAGATTGCTAAAAGTTAAGTTGTTTTTAAACTCAATTGGTTTAAAAATGCTAAATAAATATTTTAATTTTTCAAGATGATAACCAGATGACACTAGCTTCTCGCTGAATCCAGCATGCTATTGAGGTCAATGTAGGATTCTGCTGTTTGAAAGTATTGTTGCATTTTGTGTGCTATTTAAAATATAGTAGGCTTGATAGCTAGTATATAACCACATATCCGGGTGGAACAAATGTAATAAAATAATAAAAACTCGTCCATACTGACCACTAATGTAAATATGTGATAGGGTTTGTTCCTGTCAGTGTCTATGATGGTTATTTCCATGCAGTATACAGTGCATATTGTGCAGTGTGTCGGTATTCCATTCCAAACATAACTAATACTCAATCAACCTTAATTTCCACTGGAAAATTATTTTTCATCCGTTGCCCTCACCATCATCATTATCAGTTATGAATAACTAGGGTATATATAATACGTAATAATTAGCAATACGCAGTGCAGTTTGGGATGTTAGTCGGTACAAAAATTAATTAATAAATTTAGAGCCTGAGACTGATCTTCTCCATTTTGCAATCAAATGCTTATTTAAACATTTCCATAGCCATTGTTTTCATGTTTCAACCAACTTAGTTTTCATAACTAAAGAAATGAGGTCGAGCTGCAGCAGATTAGCAAGGATGCCAAATACTCAACCCAACTACACACTACAAATGACTGCTACACCATAACAGAGAGACATTAAGAAAATATAACTGAATAAATTGATTAAAAATGAATGTGAATACATTCAAGCATTTAAATGTCGTTAAATAAAAAAGAAACACTCCCTATAGTTAAACAAAAGCAGGATCCTTATGATCTTATTAGGAATGATAATGCCACATAATATTTTTCAACTAACCTCTCTCTCTCACACACACACCCCCATACAGTATGTCCCTGGGTGGCTCTCTGTTGGCAGATGAGGGTGCAATAAGGCAGTATAATGAATTCATTACATGCTATCTGACACCATTACCATAAGAATGCCAAACACATACATCAGCAAACACGATTTACATACCTCACCTCGCTCAGCTGCTAGCACACGTGCACACACATGTTGGGTTTTCATGTTTTATGGGGACTTTCCATAAGCATAATGATTTTTAAAATGTAGAAACTGTATATTCTATCCCCTAACCCTAAACGTACCCATCACACCCATTTACACATTCCAAAAACATCACGTAATGTGATTTATAAGCTGTTTTCCTCATGGGGACCAAAACATGTTCCCATAACATGGGGTGTATGAATCACACACTCATCAGTGAATCCAGATCTGCACAGTTGGTAATTCAGATGTGTATCAATAACATGAAAAACGTGAAGAATCTCAATAGAACGTCAAAGACGTGACATGTTTGCATAAAAATTCGATTTCCTAGTGAAACAAAGCATTTCATTATATTTTCATTTATTTATAGTTTTTAAATGTAAAAAGCTCACAATGACTGTACACGCACACACGACTCGATGAAATCCTCTGTGGATGCATTAGTGCACAGAGATAGATCGCAGGCATTAAGAAAAATAATGGTGTGGATATTGCAGCCTCTCATCTCTGGTCAGAGTGCTTTAATAAAGTGTGTAATAAAGTGACGGGGTGAACGTACGCTCTGAATTATCTACAGTAAGTGCTGAAGATCTGCCTCGGTTATGAAAACACAGCATCACTCATTGGAAAGAAAACCCGGAGTCATCGACTAAAGCAACAGCAGACATTCAGATGTTTACAACTGTCAGAGAGCAAGTTTAGATGACATTATTACGCAGGTGCTACATTAAAACATTACAACGTTATATTCTGTTCATTTATGTTGGAGGTTATTAGGTAATTAGACCATAATTCAGGGCAGATGGTAGTTAAAGATGCTTTATTGCATTAGAGCTCCTGGGACCAAAACTCCAGAGAGATGCTTATATATTAATGAAACTCATCTGGCTACAAACATTAATACGATTCAAGTCAATTCTCATGTGAGTTTGGAACTAATTTGAATCAATTACACCTGGAAAGTGAGATAAAAGCAACAACAGCAACAACAAAATCTGAAGTACAACTCAATGTTGCGTGAACTCTAGTTTGGGCATGTGAAATGATTTGACGGTAATGGGAACTGGACCGAGACTCTCAACAGCTGTATTAATTAATATGACTAATTAAAATGCGGCTTCCCTTATGGCTGTCCAATGAGATGTGATTGAAGATGGCAGTAATCAAGACGTGGAAAACTTTTTTAAACCAGTTGACAGAGCTCGATTCAGCGCGCTTGGGAGAGAGAAATGGCCTCAACTAGAAATTCCAGGCACACGTACACACTCGTTCAGGCCTGCGCAACATCACGCTGCTTGGCCGCTGCCAGGGCTGTATGTTCACACACTCTTCATAAGGCTCAATTTAACTTCTTGTGTGTAATAAATAGAGTTGCCAGATCATTTGGGCCATATGTGCTGTATCACCCTCAAACACACAGACGGTCTTTCGCTCCGAGTTCTCGGCACGTTGACTGGCAGCGTTCTGGGGACTGAACATGGAAATGTGATACGCCGCAGCACCTGGAGTCCTACAGGAGACAGGATGTGTGTTTGGGCTCTGCTTGACTCCCGCGTGTTTCTGTTCTGTATATTATCATGCACTATTGCCCTGTGGCCTGTAAGGCCCCAGGCTCCTTCTGAGTCTGCCACTCAATCAAGACTAAATGTCCATGAGTTTAATAGCAGATTTCAATGGAGTACAGAACTTTTTATTATTATTTTTTTTACAGAAATAACAATAATAATAAAATACCATTAAAAAAATAGATAATGCATGTATTCCAGTTTGCATACTGATGTTATGCACTAAAATAATACACTTTACTGTATAGTATGACTCTAGTATGAGTGTTTTTTTTGCATTCATTCATTTACACTGAAGCTATAATTAGCAAATATCTAATTACAAATTAAATTTAGCTATGTAATTTGCAATTAAAGCATTTATCTGGCATAGAAACATGAAAATGACACTATTAAAGTGAACTATATAACCAATAGAACAGGAGAAGTAATTTATATAACATTGAACACGTACTGACAAATAGCAGCATTTAATTAATTTGTACACATTTGCAAAATTCACCAGAAATTGTAACCATATGGGCGCTTTTGGCATCATGTCTTCAATGTACAACACTGTTCAAAAGTTTTGGGTTAGTAAGATTTCTTTAATGTTTTGAAAAAAGTCTCTTATGCTCACCAAGGCTGAAATTAAACCGTAATATTGTGAAATATTATTATAATTCAAATTTTCTATTGTAATATATTTTCAAATGTAATTTATTTCTGTGATGTCAAAGCTGAATTTTCAGCATCATTACTCCAGTCTTCAGTGTCACATGGTTCTATGATGATTTGATGCTCAAGAAACATGTATTATTATTATCAATGTTGAGAACAGTTGTGCTGCTTAATATTTTTGTTGAAATCTTGATAGATTTTATCCAGGATTCTTTAATGAATAGAAAGTTCAAAATCCGCAGTAGCATATAAATATCTAAGACACAGGCAGAGAGAGAGAGAGAGAGAGAGAGAGAGAGAGAGAGAGAGAGAGATTTGGGCGTGATTAGAAATGTCCAATAGTATGAAAGAATAATAGAGTTGGAGATGCATATGTTAAGAGTGTGGGCGTCATAGACATACAGAGATATATATATAGAGAGAGATAGCACAAAACAAGTGCATGTCATGTTAAATGAATATGGAAAAGTAAAAAGTGAGGGAGTATAAAAGAAATAGCACTTTGATAGACCCCCCCCCCCCCACACACACACACACACACACACACACACACATAGGCTAGTTTGTCACATTGGAGAAATGGGGACAAGTAAGGTTTTAATATTTCTTATTTTAGATACTCGCACAACAAGCATCAAAATTCAAAACCCCACTCTATCATTGTAAATGTCCAAAACTTTTATTCAGAGTTATGGATTCGTCTATTATGCCTAATTCACTAGACACACACACACATCGCCAGATGTCTTTCTCCCTCAATCGTCACCAAGGAGTTTCTCTGTACAAACAGCAGGGGTCACTTAGTGACCCTTTGAGAGGTCAAGGGTCAGGTTCCCAGCCTGGTGTAGCCATGGTGATGGCATCTGGAGAGTTGAAGCAAAGTGGAATCTCCTCGGCTTGTCAAACTGTCCACGCACACACACACACACACACTCACACACGCTCCTGCTTGGGCCCATTAGGTTTATAATCTGTGTTTTTTTATTGCAGTGGACTCCTCTTCGAGCTTGTTTTGATTATATATTTATAATCTTGTTGGTTATGTGCTTAATTATACGCTATAGGGTATGTTGTGCATTGATAACCACAAACCAGAACACCAGCCGTCCACATTATCCCATAAACCCGCCTGTCCTGTTACCTGGGCAACAGCTGAGAGTGGCGTCCAGAACAGGCCCGGAGGCGAGGGCTCCGTCTCCTCTCTCTCCCTGTCCTTGAGCTTTTCTCCCCATGGCTCCAGAGCCTGGCAGCTGAAGAACACAACAGAAAGAGCTGTGTGCATCTGCTTCTGTGAAGTCAGCACGCCTGGAGGCTGGCATTACGACAAGGTCAGAGGTCATCTCTTTCTGGGTGGCGTCTCCCGTTTCATTCTGCTGAAAGTCACGATGTAAAAACACAGTTTGAGAGATGTTTCTCATGCGCATGAGCTGAGAATTATGATAAATTACTTCAAACTCTGTTAAAACTGACAGGACTTGAACATTCTTTGTATAAATGTACCATGGTAACTAAAGTATCGGCCAAAATACCATAGTGTTTCTGTTACTACTGTGGAACTACTGAGATTAAAATGAAGTAGTCAAACCGAATCTTAATTTACTGACATTCATTTGCATAAACATAACAAACAAGGCCGTAGGAAAGAACTTTTGAGTCCGATTTCTTTAAATCTGAGATTTAATGGAGAGCAAATGGAGAGTCATCTTCTTTTTAGATTATTATCTTGAGGACAACAAAAAAAAAAACAGAAGAAGAGATCTCAACAATGGCTCAGAATTAACAAACCAAAGTTTGCAGTTTCAAATTTTAAACAAAACAAAATGATTCGAGTTTGTAACTCTTACAGCTTTAGACTGTTACTCCACATCTACAATTACTCATTTGTGTCTATTTCTATTTATCCAAAGAAATTCAAGGAGAAACATCTGAGAACTCCATGACATACATTGACAGTAAAGACATTTATAATGTTACAAAAGATTCTATTTCAAATAAATGCTGTTCTTTTGAACTTTCTATTCATCAAAAAAACATGGATAAAATGTATCAAAATATAAAGCAGCACAACCGTTTTTAACAGTGACAATATTCAGAAGTGGTCGATCAGCATAGTTCATAGTTCATGTCTACATATGTGTGTGTGTGTGTGTGTGTGTGAGATATCAGGTGACAGGTAGGGTGACGGTGGCAGACAGCTGTCTGAGGGGGGGTCTGATGTCCATGTTGTAAATTCAGGAAGGGGGTTGTCATTGATGTATATCTGACAGGCCCGTGTGGGTGTGAAGTGTGCATATTTGTGCAGGGGTCTATGCGTGACTCGGCGACCTGTAATTGCTGTAACCTAAGCGTTTGCCAAACCGCGCTCCGATCAGATAACACACGTTCACATCGTCACAGTAGTCTTCTCTGATCTGTCTGTGAGGGCTCTCGATGTCTCAGTAATGTTTGAATGACTCTCACACACGTTCTCCCATCCCCTAACACACAGCCTGCCCTGTCCAGATCAGACAATAGTCCGACGCTCTGGCATTCCAACATGCCAGATGATCTGACGCGTCCAGCCTGCTTTTCAGCTCTCCATCCCAGCCGTCAATCACGCGGCTGAGTTACGGCCTCGCTCGAGACGCCGTAGGCCTTGCAGACGAGGAGGAGAGTGAAATATCTCTCTGTGAATGATCTGTCTTTGTGAATTATGTGTGTGAGAGTGTATGTGAGGGGTTCCCTTTCTCCTCACTATTCAGATAGATTGACCCCGTGGCCGTAAACTACTCTCTTTCTCTCTCTCCACACACACACACACACACACGGGGATGTTACATTGTGTATGTATCCATCATGCCAATCTCATCCTGTTCTCAACATCCACAAAAAACCTAAAACCATAAATTTTAGTCTGAGCCATGGTGCAGTGGATCCTAAAATGTTGAGCCCATGTGGCAAAGGTACAAAAATAACCAACCTGATCTCACAGGAATTCGGCTAATTCGTAACAATTCGCACGACCTCACTCGTACGAATTAGTAGATTTTTGCTAAATCGTACATATTTTACGAATTGGCCAATTCGTATGAATTTGAACGAATGACCTAGCCCTGACCCGTCCCTAAACCTACCCATCACGTGGGTTTAGACAAATCGTACAAATTCATATGAGTGAGGTTGTATGAATTATACGAATTAGCCACATAAACACTCGTACGAATTCATACGAATTGGTCGTGAGATAGCGTTGAAATAACCAGGTCAGGGAGCAAAACAAATGCCGCTAAAAGTGACCAAAGTAGGCCGTTTAATGTTTAAATATTAAAATATTTAAAATTTTAGAGTAAATATTGAATTATTTGGTTTTTATGCGATTAATCGATTTGACAGCATATATATATATATATATATATATACATATATATAATATAATTAGCATCTAAATCGCAATTAATCACATTTAACTTTCCGGTTGAATACATATATACAGTATATATAATATTTGTTGCAGAAAAAAAAAAAGAAATAAAAACAATCAAATTTGTAAAGTAGCCCTGATTCAACCCAACATTCACTGATGTGTCTGCCTGAGAATCGTGTCACAGGAAACTCATCACTAGGTCCACTAACCCTTTAATACGGCTCATGTCAGGAAGTGTGGTGGTGATTATAGTTGGTGGCGGGGCTGGTCAGCTTCATCATGTGCGCTAGGAGTTGGTTACCATGGTTACCATTACCATGCCACCTTGATTGGTGCACGAACTGTAACATAAAGAGAAAAAAAAAATAAAAAACAAGCAATAAAATGGCAGTACAGATTCTAACTGCACTGACTGTATGTATACATAAGGGCACCTATATACATTTGCATGTGATTGGAATATAGAGAAAGCAAAGGTGGTCCCTGTAGTCTAGGGCGGCTGGCAGGAAAACAGATATCATTATGGAGCTGTTTGATATGCATACTGACATGCTCACGCACACACACAGAAGCACCTGACACTCCATCATGATGTCGTCCCTGAACCTCCCAGGGGGCTGCAGGCACTAGCTGGCGTCAGAAACACATTACAGCCGAGAGATTGAGGAGCCAGAGGCCATTATCTCCCCTCTACAGCACACAGCACTGCACTCCTCCTGCAGAGAGAGAGAGAGAGAGAGAGAGAAAGAGAGAATTAGTGTGAGTGTGTCTGTGTCCATGATTGTGCATGCATTTTCTTGTGTGTGTCTGTGTGAGAGCACTGTTTATCCTAAATTTATCCAACAGAGATATTAATGTGGCTTCTGCAAACACGTTGAAAAGAAAGTAATATATTATCCGAAAACTGCTTCTCGGATATTACATTTATTTGAAGATATCTTCATTTTCACAAGAAAAAAATATTCATACTCTTTTTTTAATACTACATTTCCCCTGTAGTTATATATAATATAATGTAATATTAAATAATTGATGTTTTAGCTGTCTGGAAAACAATGGCAAGATTGGTGACCTGTAATCTGTCTCTGTTTTTAAGGCATTGATATTTTGCCAAAGGTATTGATGGCCTTATTTTGACAAATTGATGTTTTTGTCATGATAATGTTTTTTTAATAACATTAAGATTTGCACCATTGATGTTTTTAGTGATGGTTCATTGACGTTTTGCAGTCTCATTCTAATTTTGCATGTTATTTTACTCAGTTAAATATTTCAGTTTCATTAAGGCATTGTTAGTCGTGGTTGAAGTTCAGTGAAGTTTTCCGGAGAGGAACAGAAGGTTTACATAACAGAAGGTCAACAGAAGGTCTGTCCAAAAATATTGATAAATGTATCTTCCAAATACGCCATAACCTTACATACATACTCATTCAAAAGTTTGGAGTTGAGAAGATTTAAAGCATGTTTCTTGAAGAAGTTTCTTATATGCTCACCGAGGCTGCATATGATATTTTTACAAGCTGGTTTCTATTGCAATATATAATTTATTCCTGTGATGTAAAGCTGAATTTTCAGCAACATTACTCCAGTCTTCAGTGTCACATGATCCTTCAGAAATCATTCTAATATGTGCATATATTAGGATGATAGCACAGTCATAGTATATATATATAGGCCTATATATATATATATGTATATCAGAAAATGCACAATTACCCAAAATGTTAACCTAAAATACACAATACACTTTACAATAAGGTTCATTAGTTAACTACATTAGTTAACATTAACTAAGAATGAACAATACTTCTATAGCATTTGTTAATCTTTGTGAAGGTTAATTTCAACATTTACTAATACTTTATTAAAATCTTGTTAACATTAGTTAATGCACTTTGAACTAACATGAACAAACAATGAACAGCTGGATTTGTGTAACGTTAACAAAGATGAACAAAAACAGTAACAAATGTATTGCTCATGGTTAGTTCATGTTAGTTAATACATTAACTAATGTTTAATAAATGAACCTTATTGTAAAGTGTTACTTTTTACATAAATTGCTGCCATATGTTAGTTTTTTGTTATTATGTTTGATTATTTAGAGTACTGTCCAAAAGTCTTTGGCACGTTAGTATTTTGACCCCACAAAACGGTTTTAAGACAGTTATTTACATCTTTTGCTGTAGTTTGTCAGTAGGAAATATCAGTTTACATTTCCAAACATTTCTTTGCCATTAATTGGAATAATCCTGTGAGATTTTTGTATGCACAAGGTGTCTGACAACATCTTATATAATCTGATCTCACCATCATCGAGTCTGTCTGGGATTTCATGAAGAAACCGAGACAGACTAAATCCAGAAGAACTGCGGCAACATCTCCAAGCCGCTTGAAGAAACATTCCTGAAAAACTGAGCAAGTTTACCTGGACACAAAGAGTGGTCACACCAAATATTGATTTGATTTAGTTCATTGAAGTTAATTGATAAATAAAATCTATTTATGACATTATTTTTTGAAAGGATCCTTATTTGATCCTAAATCTCCTCACAGAACTGTATCTCTACAGGAAGGTTTCTTCAAGTGACTTGGAGATGTTGCTGTAGTTCTTCTGGATTTAGTCTGTCTCAGTTTTTTCAGTTTCTTTATGTATTCACAGACAGACTCTATGATGGTGAGTTTAGATCTTCTTGTGGATCACCGGCTTAAACTCTTTGTGCATACAAAAATCTGAAAATGAATGGCAAAAGAAAAAATGTTTGGAAATGTAAACCGACATTTCCTACGACACACTACAGTAAAATATACAAATAACTGGCTTAAAACTGTTTCTTTTTTGTGAGAATACTAACATGCCTATGTTTGTACAGTACTGTGTGTGTGTGTGTGTGTGTGTGTGTGTCGAGCCATGCGGGGGTCAGAAATCAGGATCATCATCATGACAGATGTTCTTATGAGCCTGATGGCATTCACAGCAGTAATTTCATTTTATCTAAAGACAAACTGTGCAAAACCGTCTGAAATGAAAAAAAGGAGAAAAGGGGAGCAGAAAGACAAAGTGCAAGAAAGACAAAGAGCACTTGAGAGTCATGGACGGATAAAAAGCCTCTTTATGGGTTATTACAAGCACCTCTTTCATTTCCTCGCTGACACACAGTGAAAAATTAGGATGAGGCACAACCGCTTCGTCTCCAGCAGTGCAGAATCACCAGGAAAAGCTTGAAACTGTCCTCAGCAAGACACAACATTAATCCACCGGCAATTAACGGCCTCTGATTGGTCTAATCAGGATTTGTTTGGAAATGCAAAACCAGGTTTTGGAGGATGTGCGGTTCTTTACACAAAGGCGTTGCAGGGTCATTTCCTGAAAAGTTCATGGCACTGAATCTGTCCATGTTCAAAGGCTCTTGTTTGAACAGTCACAAGATAATAAAATAGACTGACAGTTCACTTTTTTCATATATATAAATGAAATAATGAATAAAAAAAGAATCTCAAAAACAATGCAGAAAACGATCCAGAATAAATCTCTAAGCCAGTTCTAAGGAGTAAATAAATTGTAAGTCCGACACTTGGAGGCCTTTAACTGACATTTTATCTCAACACCCTTCATCTGTTAAAACTCAGCTTGTCACTTTGATTTCGAGTTACTGACTTTTATTGCCTCCGTGCAATAAAATCACAAACACGACGCGATAACTGTCACAACAACTCATAACCTTTTACAGAGATGGTCACGGCTGACTTCAGCCTGCCCCTCAAACAAGCTCTGAGAGTTTGGATTGGTCACTTGATAACAGTCATTCATCACGACCGGACGTGTAGCGACGACAACTGACATGTTCACACTGTAACAGAATCGCAGGCTGACAGAGATGCTTGATGAAAGTGTAAATGACAAACGTTTAATCAACCGAAATGTAACATCAACAGCCACGGGGGCTGTAGTTAATGAGAAGTAATGGAAGAAGCCTTCTGGGGGCTCTTTTTTTTTTTTTGTAGCGTAGGAATGTAACTCACACCATTTAGTGTGAATGGTGCGCCATGGAATGCTTTAAATAATCAAAACCTGAGATTTATGAATTGGCAAAGGAGTTCTGAAAATAGTCCGTGTGGAAAGTTCACTTATACTTTCCAACCATATTCAATGTGCTCTGCTTTTATGCATTTGATATTCACTATAGGTATAGCATTCAGATGTTCAAAATGAACTCAATATTTCACATCAACTTTAATTACCTTAGTTAGCCTGAATTAAGAACAATACTTTTTCAGCATGTAATCTTAGTTAATATTAATGTCAACATTTAATACGTCATTAAAATCAAAGGTTGGATTTGTTAAGCACTAGCATGAACAACACTGTATAAAAAAAAATATTTTCAAGATTTGTTATCACAACGTTTTTTCTTTTGTCAAATCAACTTAAATAATTTATTTAGTTGAGATAACTTATTATTTTGAGTTTCTGATGATTAAATTAATCTCCTTCATGGCATTAACTCACTTTTTCTAGTTCAATCAACTTAAAATTTTAAGGCAACCAGGTTACTTACTTTTTTAAGTTAAACCAACAATATTTTTTTACAGTGAAGCAATGAGCAATTGTATTTTAACTAACAAAGAATAAAATTTGTACTCTTGAAAGTGGAAAGAATATTTTTGTATTAAAAGCTTTCTGAAGAGTTGTCTTTAAAAATGCAAATGAAACATTTTCTAATTGAATATGCAGTAGTTTACATTCCCAAAACTGAAATCTGAACATTGCATGTTCAAAATCATATCATTTTGTTTGACATTCGCTTTTACTGAGAGGATTTTTGGATGTCTCTTATTATTCCGCCGTAAATCAGTCATTTTCACCATGTTTACTCTATACGTGTGATTCAGCACTGCGGAAACATCTGGTTGCATCTTTCAGCTGTTCGGTTGCATCAGATCTCCGGAAATAAATCAGGACCTGCATCTATGTGAGTGTGTTTGTTTCTCTCCCTCTCACTTTTTCTGCTTCTTTCTCTCTGTTGCTTTCAAGAGTAAAGCGAGAGAGAGAAAGCACAAGCCACCTCACATCATTTCTGAGCCTTTGCTCTGCCAGGACACTCAATCCCGAGTGGGGAAAGTAAAAAGCAAGAAACAAGCAATAAAAGAAATAAAAGGAGAAACAGACATGATAAAGAGAAAGATTGGGAACGGAGGGGCGCAGCTGGGTTTGCCCCGTGCACACGGAGGGTTCTGGCAAGCGAGAGTGTTCGGGGGTGTACAGGCGATATCTGCCCTCGGGGGGGACATGGTGGGGCAGGAGGGGGGAGGTGGGGGTCTCGACCCTCATCAATCTCACTCAGAACCCGCTTCAAGACACCAGAGGGGCCCAACCCCGCAGGCCAGAAACCCCCATCCTGTTCACCATACGCACGGGGGCGAGGAAAAGACCCCACTATTGTACACAGCGGGAGGATGGCACACACGCACACACTCAACGCGACCAACTGCCAACTAAGTTCTCTTTTAAAGGGAATACTTGAGTATATAGTAAGTGCGTGTTTGAGAACGAGAAGTGACTAAGGCAGGTAAAAAAAAAAAAAAAGAAAGAAAGAGAAACCGTCATGGGATGTCAAAATAAGATCCTGCTTGAACACTTGATCACACCCACGTCTGACACCTACTGTCAATGAAACTAATCTGTCTTCAGTGTGACATGACACACACCACAACCGTTTACTACTTTTAATTACTTAAATACATAGTTTTAAAGGATTAAAAATGATTGGGAATCAAAAGGGGAAGCTGCAAACAGGATCTCTTTACTATCTCAATTCTAGACAGCAATGAGATTAAAAGGAGAGCAAATGGAGACTGGCAAAAAAAATATACATTTCTCGTAAAATTCTCTTAAAACGACAGTTAAGGAGAAAAATCTGAAAACTAAGTTGAGGCAAGACATACACTTTTTTAACATTTGATAAAGCCAAGTGAAAAATTATCTGATTTGTATCACTCCATAGATCAGAAAATAATGTCAACAACCAGAAAACGATTTGCACCATACTTTTATGAATAATAGCCTACTTTTATGTTATATAAACCAGATGGACAAACCTTCAGAATATATATATATATATATATATATATATATATATATATATATATGAAGGTTTGTCCAAATTTTTGTTTGTCAGAAATCTCCACATCAGCAGCACTTACACACACCAAATTTTACAATTTTATTATATATATATATATATATATATATATATATATATATATATATAAAAAATTGTAAAATTTGGTGTGTGTAAGTGCTGCTGATGTGGAGATTTCTGGCTCAGTGCAGAAGAGAAAAACTCGTTCTGAGAAAACAGCCTTTAAAGATATGTATTGTAATTAAAATCTGCATAATGTAATTAGATGAAGTGCAATAAAATATTTATGTAAAATGTTTTATGTTTTCCACTATTCTGAAGCAAAATAGCTCAAAAGGTCACACTTAAATAACATGTAATATTAACATGTCCTTACTATAGTTACAGTTGGTGTTTGGTTTAGTTGCTTGTAATTATGCATCATTTGCACATAGTAACGTGTCTACGTCAGTGTTACCACGCCTAAAAACCACAAAATGAACTAGTGCAATAGAAAAATTGAGCAACTTTTGAGCAATGACATTTTCCTCTGGATATATTACTGCAAAGTGTTTGAGAAAGAGAAAGAGGGGGTGAATCTGTGTATATAAGTGTGTGTGTGTTCGAGAAAGATGGAGAGAGTGCTTTGCGTGAATGTGTACCCGGATGATAAGGAGGGTAATTAATTTTGTTTAATTAATTGCTACAATGCTGCTATCATCACAGAGACTGAAGAGCACAACTTCTACTGCTCTAAAGTGGCGAACACACACACACACACACACACACACAGTCATACGCCATAACCTCATAAAGGTTGGGGACACTTTCGTTTACAATGCAGATGATTAGACAAGCTTTACAAACATGGATCCTTACATCTGTGAATCATTTGCAGACTAATTTATGAACAGAACATCGACAAATGATACGTCCAAGATACATAAACCGAGTCATGCACTCGTGTTTCCAGTGCAAAAATCACATGAACTGACCAAACACACGCTACATGACTGATGCAAACCACTATGTTCCACTATTACCATCATACATGACTATAAACATCAGCTAGAAGGAGAACGAGTGGGAAAGAGAGACAGAGGAAGAGCAGGACAGGATGGCAGAGGACAAGGGCCAAAATGTAAAAATCAATTTGCCAACTAAAACAGATGACCCTAAACTCAGTGTGGGGCTGGTAATGGTGGGGGGCTCCCACGGTAAATTCAATTTACTCAGCCCTACCAACTCAATTTGTGCTTCCATTTGGGGGCAGAAGAGAGGAGCGGCGCCACGGGATCAAGCGTCCCCCCAGGCCCCTGCGGCTCCACTACATATGTTCCTCTTCCCAAACCTAATAATACCCACTCCAACCAGAGCCAGGTATCTCCATTCTGTTTTACACAAAAATACACCATTTCTATTATTTGCACCATACAGGTTTTTCCCCCCAAACTGTTTCTTACTGGTTGGTACAATACTGCAGTACTGTCTACATTTACATTTTATCCAAAGCATCTTACAATGGATTCAAGGCAAACAATTTATTAGTTCATGCATTCCCTGGGAATCGAACCCATGACCTTGGTGTTGCTAACACCATGCTCTATATTTCAATGTTGTCACATGACCTCGATCTATACATGATTACTTCTGATTATATTTGTCGTATACATATAAAACAGATCATGTTTGTAGTCCAATTTTGTAAAAACGTTTGTTTAAAACTTTAAATATATTAAATATATAACTTACGGTTCATTGCTCACAAAATTATTGTATTATTAAACAGTATTTTATTGTGGGATACAGTGCTATCAAATTCTGTTCCATGGATAAAATATGCAACAGTTTCTCTCTCACCCAAAGTGATACTAGAACAGGATGGACATATCATACATCAAGTTTGAATAAATAAAGAGCTGCACAAAATGTTTAATATAACAAAACATAAATAAGGTCACACTTTAGATTAAATTCTCACTATTAACTATATTAACTATGACTTTTGCCTCTATAAACTCTTAATTACGGCTTATTAATAGTTAGTAAGGTTGTTGTTCAGTTCGTAGTAAGAACTGGACCCTAAACTTAAGTATTACCATATATAATAGCTAAAATAATAATAATAATAAAATTAACAAATAATAAAAAGTATATTCTGAAAATATATAGCAACTCAAAATAATCGTTGCCTGGTATGAATAACATGCTCTTCAAAAAGACAAACTTTTATTCTGTCAGAAATTCTCAAAGGGGTTTTTTTTGCTGACAGAATCATGCTTCACTAGTTCTTTCGGCCTTGGGAAATGATGACAGACAGCTCTTGAATTTGAGGTTGTCCCGAAAGAAAACTGCTTCCCGTTTCTGTCTATTTCGGTGTGCCTCAAAACGTCAACTTTTAGCCCTGAGCATGCAGGTCCAAACTGTGATTACCACTAAAAGCTATTTTAGGTTTTTGGGCTATTGTTCTTACTTCCAGATGACACAAAACATTGAGGTACACTTAGCGTGCTGACCCCATGCGAACGCATTAACAGACCACTAGTCTCTGATCGCTAGACAGTCTGTCAGATAGACCGAGACACTGCTTTCATTACTAACGGATTCTTACAGCCACGAGGTTGTTTGCAAACAAAAATGCGGTTTGAGAAGCCAACAGAAAACCACAGAGAGAGAGAGAGAGAGAGAGAGAGAGAGAGAGAACAGGTTTGGATGGAGTGGTTACACATACAGACTGTTATATCCACATATATAATCGAGTGAGATCAGACAGGCTTCATCTAAATCTCCACCTCTTTTATTCATTCTGTCTGTCTCTATTTTCTTTTCCTCTGTTCCTTTCTCTCGCTTTCTCTCTCTCTTTCTCAGCCGCTTGGTTTCTTGCTCTATTTTCTCCATTCCTCTGATTGGCTGCATTGGTGCTTTTCTGCCCTCTCATTGGACGAGATCTCTCTCTCTCCTTCTTGCGCTCCCATTTTCTCTCCCTTTTCCCATAATGCCCATGGTTGGTGAGCAGGAGCTAAGGGTCTGTCCAATCATTGTCTGAGCCATCAATCAAAGCTGACGGGCCCAAGCGACATGAAAAGAAACCACAGTGGCAGCCATTAACCGAACACCCCTCCACCACCCCTCTCCTCTCTCTCTCTCTCTCTCTCGCTCTCTCAACCCCCCGTGCTTTGTTTTCCTTTCAGCAGACAAAAACGGACTGACAAGATGGAGGGTTGGACATTAATCAAACCACCCCATGGAACCACCTCTTCCTCCTGATAATAAATAAATTCCACTCTTCTCATTGGACAGATGCTCGCATTTTCGCCCGGCTTTTCCTCCTCCTCCTCGCTCGTTCACGCTCGCTCTCTCGGTTTTAAGGA
The DNA here is from genome assembly GCF_016745375.1 of Pimephales promelas. The sequence continues at coordinate 8,347,935 of NW_024121321.1, forward strand.
TGCTCATCTGGTCTCAGTCAGAGTAATTCCCCACAGATCAGAGTAGGGCAGGTGTTTGCCTCACCCTGGTCCCTCTCCAGGGGCCGTGTTGCCCTGACAACTGACCATCCTGAGCCGCTGCCGTATGCGTGTTCTGTTTGGTTTGGACCAATGGTCACCCCCTGTGCTTTAATTGAACATGCACTTCTCAGCGGGAGAACATGCAGAGAAAGAAACAGCCTCAAAAACACGTTCTTCCTACACGCATGACTATGAATGTCAACTGTGCTCAGATCGTTGCGTCTTTAAGGAAGGATTTCTCAGAGTCTCGCTGGTGGAAAATCCCACTCAGCCCAAGAGAATGCGTATAAAAACAGCCTTTGTTGATTTGGAAACATGACAGCTGGTCTTTCCCTATCCTACCGCCACGACAGACAGAACAACAAGAATCCCAAAATGACTCAAAGACCTCTAATTAAAAGAGTACTGAGGTTTATTGAAGAATGCGTCACAAAAAAACAACACAATGTAACACAGCTGGGTTTGTATTTTTACACATGCAACAACCAAACAAAAAGTATAGCAAAGCAACAAAACAAAACAGCTGCTTGGTCTTACATTAAACAAAAAAGATCAAGTCAAAACACAGCACCGTTTGATCTTCTATTACACAAAAGAAAGATAAAATGCTGTTCAGACATTAATTATGCACACAAAACATCCAAACAAAACAAAAAAGTATAGCAATGCAAAACAAAACCAAACTGCTGTTTGGACTTATATGTGGACTTAAGGTCAAAACAAAACGCAAGCATGACTGTTTGATCTTGTATTGCACAAATGCAAGATCAAAACTAAGCTTTATAGATACAATATAGAGCTTTATAGATAAAATGTCAAAAACAGACCAAAAAAGGATTGGCAATTATATATAGCAATTATACATACAAAAAAAAACCTTCAGTGAGGGCTTGAAAAAATGTCGGTTTGAACTTATATTTTACAAAAGGTTAAGACAAAAATCAAAGCAAAGAGAAGCAACAAGACAAACAAACAAAAAACAGTGGTTTAGCCTTATATCATACATCCAAAAGATCTAGACAAACCCAATAGGAATAGAAAATAAACTAAACTAAACAAATATAAGCAAAGCTTTAAACAGCAGTTATAGTACACACATACACAAGAAAATGCTCATGTAATCCTATGAGTCTATAGTCCCTGAAACGTACGATATATGTTATGATTGTGATTAAGACGATTGAAGTAGACTTTTTGTGCTCATCTAAGATGCTTGTGGATTGTTGAATAAAAGTGCAATGTTAACCGTTGGGGAGGATCATTTCCTCCAAACATTTTTTTCCTCCGCTTGACAGGTAGAAGACAAATGAAAAGTTAAGATGGCACGTGGAGGCATGTTAGTGAGCCGCAACGGGTACCGCGGCACCCTGCCTTGCAGGGCATTGTGGGATATGTCCTCCACCGAAGTTGCTGCCCAGATGACATATTACGGCTCAGCGGGAAACGCATGGGTCTACAGGAGGAGGCGTTTCTCCTGCGTTCTGCAAACGTTTAATTTCGGTTGTCCTCCCTGCTGCTTTTGCCCAGGTTCAGCGAGGGCCCCACGGAGGGCCGAGGCGTGTTTGTGTTGGCCCCTTCAGAGAAGGATGCGAGCCCGGAGGACTGTTTAACGCCCCAACCTTCAACTTTGAAGTTTTCTTTGACTGTGCAGTGAAAATATTGGCGAATACAGCTGAAGCACTTTTCTTATTCGTAAATCAACTGGAGCCTTCAAGAGATCAAATGGCCGCGCTGTAACGCCGTTTGAAATATTCGCTTCCTCGCAACGTTTACATCCTCACATTAGAAAAAAGAAAACATTCTGGGAGAGGCCTCTATCCTGGTGGCATATTCAAAGCGATTTACGCACACACACACACACAACATGGCGCCGATAACACAACAACACAATGAGGATGTCTGATCCTGCAGAAACAAAAGAAGCCCATTGATTTGCTGTTAGCATCTAGTGAGTGGAAATACAGGCAAGGTCTGTAAGATGGCTGGATCGGTGAAGATATCGTCCCCAGTGCCACACCGCTGTTTTCCCGAACCCATTTTAATCTGTTGTATCATTGACACCTAAATGGATTAGGGTCATGTATCACTGATAATGGTCTAGCCCAATGCTGGTGTGTCTGCAGTTCAGGTTGTGTGTGCATGATAAGGCCTATTGATTATGTACCATATGCAGTTCCCACGCCATCCTTTGTGCCATGTGTTCGGTGATGTGTTTTTTTTCCCCCCTTAAAGGGGTGTGTGCGGTGATACAGCTGGTGAGTGCGGGGTTAATTTACTCACACAGCCGTTGGCCTTCAGGAGCCTGCGTGCTTCTGTCTGGAAAGGTAAAAATAAACGTGTACGTTTACAAGCAGCCGATTCAATAAGCTTCCGCGAACAGAATCTGCAATCAAGACAAAAAAAAAAAGACGCCACACATTCAAGACAGACCAGTTGTTTTTTTTTTAATGGATATAATCACAGTGCTTTCGAAATGAGAACTGTACTGCTGTGTTTTCTGACTGATAAGGCCACAGTAAGGAGTCCAATATGCTATAGGAGGCACGAGTGTATTTCACATTACACACACAGAAAAATATATTCACATTGCACGCCAGGGCACACTTTCAACATGTGATCAACTAAAATACCACAAGTCTGAACTACATCAATCACGATGTAACCCCCCTACCAAGTGACAACCATGTAATTTTACAGGAGAGCGATGCTTAACCATCTGCCGCTGTGTTCACAGCTCAGTCTACGTCGTTCGAAGTTTTAGCGCACGACAAACAGTGTGTGATAATGTCTGGCAGTGATGCTGAAGATACTCTTTTCAATCTAATTCTAACTGTGACTCCAGGGTTCATTTTGCAATTTCAACTCGATACAAAGTCATAGTTTTGTGTAATCAACATGATAAAGATCATACACACATAGTTTGTCATGTACTCTACAGCTTGCAAATTACGATCTTAAAGGGATAGTTCACTCAGCAATAGGGGTGCATGATTTTGAGAAATTCAGAGACACTGAAAACACCAGATCACGAGGTGCTCCCGTGTAAATGAATACAGTGCTGCGCTTCACTCTGAAACACAGCACAAATATTTATGTCATTAAATCGCAGTCTTTGAGATTTGATAACCACACTAAGCCATTTAGTGCTTTTGGTTTTATTTTGATTAACTGTGCACCCTTAGTCAAAAAATTGAAATTCTGTCATAATTTACTCACCCTCATGTCATACGAAACCTGTACGCACACTGATTTGGAACTGCAATAAAGGAAAACTGAGTAAATGATGATAGAAGTTTATTAACAGAATTTTGAGTCGTTAGATTCCAATTTAAAATGTATTGGGGATGTCCAAAGGAAGTCAACACTCAATACTCGAACATTGCTCCTGCCTCCTTAAAAGAGCCCACCAATGGATCCTCAGCAGGGTGTGGCCTTTTCCGAAGTCTCTTGGCCTCATTCTGCAGCTTCTGTCGAACGTAGCCCTTTATTTCTGAATCTGTCTTTCCGGGGAAGAACCGCTGCACTGTCCCTGTGGAGAATGTTTCACTGGTAATCAAAGCTGCAAACTTGAGACCACAATTAATCAAAAACTTCACAATGGCCTGATTGCAGTTAATGAAATGGAACTGAATGAATTCTCAAACTAACTAAAGGACGCCCACAGTTCAGTACTTGTTACAAACTGTCCCTTATACGTACTCAGAATGGCCTGGATCTCATGTGCCGGAAGAGCTGGCTTAGGCATCCCTCGCTTGCTGTTAACGATGCCTGAGATTGAGTGAGAAGCCAGACAGTCTCTGTCGTACAGGCCTCGCAGCAGGTCATTGGTGAGTTTCTGAGCCGTGGTTCCTGTGTTGCAGCGCTCCAGAAGATCAGCACTGATAACCTTGAGGAACAAAAAAAGTTGTAAAATATGCAGTCACCAACCAATGAATGAGGGCTGCAACTCAAACTGATAATCTGAAGTACATTTCATTATCAATTAGTCAGATGTTTGCATGAAAAAATGCATTTCAATGACCTAAAAAACACATTTAATGTCATGATACTGATTTTATAATTGAAGTATTTCCACTGTCTAATGCAGTGATTATATTTTTGTCATTGTTAGACTTTCACAAAGATTGTGCAGGCAACTTAATCAAATATAGGCCTATGTCACACTTCCTCCTTCCGGAACGTGGAGTGGGGATGAACTTCGGGTCAACAGTATTTCTCGATAAGGATTTCGATTATCAGCCCTAATGTCTAAACCATCCGAGATAGACTGACCACGAGCTATGAGGATGTGAAACGAAGGTCCTGTTGAAGCTATAAGTTCATATGAAATCAACCTGGTTTTAAGAAAAACATGCTTTATCCACGATCTTATGGGGAAAAAAAACTACACTAACCACAATCCTAAGCGTAGTATCAACGTCTGCTGATTCGTCCAACTCGCTGTTACCATAAAAACGTTTACCTTACTGGCGAACGGCTAGAGCTACCTGCATTGTGTGACACTGTGTGGTCGTTGTAATCTTTTATACTCATTGATCTAGCTGTTGATTCTACATCTACCGTGAGAAGAACGTGAACGGGGTGATACGCGTGTCTTCCATCCACCAATTACTGTGGAGAATAACTCTCATGAGCACAAGTTAATATTCTTTTTGTATATTGTATACAAAGTTGTTTATCACATGTCATCTCTGTATGTTTTGCAAGAAGAAAAGTAAAAATAATAAAAAGTTAACGTTCCTTCCGCGGCGCTTGGGTCAGTATTTTCCAAACTAAGGTCGATATTTTAGCAACAAATGTAGCAACGTCATTTTCATGTCGTGTCAAAAAGTCGGTGGTATTCTGTATGTTTGATTCATGTACGATATTTTTTTTCTAATTACGATAATTTTGAGCTTCTGCTATGACACTTGGACATTCCTAATCTGGCAACACTGCTCCCAAGCCACGCCTACCGGTAAGAGAGCGGTTAAACAACAAGTCTAGGATACTAGTGAGTCTCTGTGATGAGTCTGCCAGTGCCCTGGGATTTTGTGATTGCCCAAAATGTCCAGGATTAGGCTTTTGCATTCTAAATTCACCATTCGTTATGTTTACTGTGGCGAGCAGGATGAGACTGGGGGCCGCGGGAGAATGACGTGAGGCCGGTAGCGTGATTACCGATGAGCGACATCTGTGAGACGCGCTGGTCTCATATCTCTCCCAGAGCAGCAGAAATTTTCTTAGGAATGTTAAAACGCACATCAACCAATCACTTGTTTAGTGTTCATGTAAACACTACATTCAGATTCACCAATCAGAATGAATTCAGTTAGATTAACAGAAGGTGTTCATTCTGTGAGTGAGATCCCACCCTCTATGGGCGGGCTGGGAACATGTGGATATGCCCCTACTACTGACTGTAGTCTTTAGCCTCTAGTCTCAATCCTCCGATGATGCAAAATGATGATTTTTGCGTCATCTGAGAATTTTTTTTCCAGATAAAAAAAAAAACATAAATATCTCGTTTCAGGGGGATATGAGGGAGGAAAATATGGTAACTCGAAAATACTACTGGTTTAATACTGCTACAAAGCTAATGCTAAATCCTGAAGTATCCCTTTAATATAGTCATTAATTGTGAACAATGAAACAGTAGCAAAAAAAAAAAATTACTGAAGCTAAAAACTTTTTTAAAAAACAATTGAAGACATGGGATTATGTGAAGATCTTCTATTAAAAAATGTTTATTAATGTTTCCAACTAAATAAAAATCGTTGAACTATCAATTTTCTAAACATTTAATACCGTAACCTTAAAGAACCTTACCGTAAAGAAATAAACCAGCAGATTAATCTATTATTAAATTAAATTATTAAAACTAACTGCAGCCCTACAATGAAAAAGTAAAAGAAAAAAGCAACTGAGGATAACACTTTTTGTTTCAAAACAATAAAACACATGGGATTCTGTGAAGATTCTCTGATGTTCTGGACAAGTTCTGAAACTGATTATATATAAAATGTAACTCTTACTTCATGTTCCAGAAGCGTTCCATTCCTTTGCGTTTGCATTGTTTGTGTGATCTCATACTGACCACACCCCTGCTGCTCTGAACTTGCACATGCATCTGTTCTTCCACTAAGCACTGTTGGAGGAGAAATGTGACTGGGTGGCCTGCTTCTCTCGGCCTCCCTTGGAATGCTGGGAGTTGCAGCTTCGTGGCTTCCGCACAGCCATCTATCACTCCTCTCGATCAACTCTTCAAGTGTCTGAGCTAACTTCCCACAAGCTGTAAAAGAAAAAGTATGAATTTAGTCTGAAATCGTCTCACAAATGGTAACATCTTGTGTAACATGGCACACCACAGTAATACTAAATCTTTCCTCGACATGAAGTTTCCCCATGAACTTGCTGAACTTTTCCTCAAACTGAAATGATCTTGAAACATGAAATGGGCTGTGAATGAGTCAGTTGTTAGCAAGATTTCAGCTCGGTGCACATCTTTCCCTGCCAATGCAAATGCATTGCACTAAAAAACCAAAACCAAACCCAGCATGGGCACTTTGCCTCCTCATTTTAGAAGTCCACCACTTTACCTGTTAGGCTCCTAATTTGCTCTCGAAGGCCGTCCATCTCCCTCTGCATACTGAGCACCATTGCGATAAGCTCCGCCCGTGAACATGATTGGAGGCTTCCAAGCACCTGAGAGGAGATTATACACATCCCGTTTTAGTATAAACAATAGACCAAAAATGCTGTTTTTGCATTTGACTGTTTAAAGCAAGTGTTTGGAGCCAAAAGAGTGGAAGTGCAATTCACTTTTTTGGCTCTAAACTTCCAAAAAGCACTTAGATGTTTAAAAGTAAGAAGCTTTAATTCATGCAGTGAGGAAATATTAGATTTTTGATACAGTTACTACCTCCATAGTGAAATCTGCATTCCTTGTTGCATCTCCAAGGGGTTTGTCAACCTCAAAGGCCTGTTCGAGAGCAAACAGAAATAATACAGTGGTTCTGGTGTGGTTTGTAGCTTTTAAAAAAAGGATGTTTGCTAACAATTTAAAAATAAAAAGATATTTGAGGTTCATCACATTGACAAAACCCTCTGAAGATCCTCGATTTTAAGAAGCCTCAGATATCCTGTACTCCTGTTACTAACTGTAATATTCTTTAAAGTGCCTTAAAACGTTTCCCTCATGATGGCCATTCTTACCATTTATAAAACCCTATAAGATTTGTTTTGTATATTATAAAATAATACATGAAATATTAAAATGATTTACTGTATCTTCCACGTGTAAGGGAGCTTTTAAATTATATGTTTATTTAAAGGGTTAGTTCACCCAAAAATGAAAATTAAGTCATTAATTACTCACCCCCATGCTGTTCCAACCCCGTAAGACCTTCGTTCATCTTCGGAACACAAATAAAGATATTTTTGATTGAATCTGAGAGCTGGATCACTCTTCCATAGACTGCCTAAGGGACTGACTCTTGCCGGCCCATAAAGTCATTAAAGAAAAGGTTTAAATATTCCATGTGCCTACAGCGGCTCAATTATAAGTTTATCAAGCGACGAGACTACTTTTTGTGTGAAAAAAACATAAATAACGACTTTATTCCACTATTCCATTACTTCCTTATGGGCGCATGCGCGAGAACTGAGACGAGGACGTTCTCATTCGTCTACTTCTTGTTACCGGCTGCTCACCGCTTAGGAGTTTTACCGCCACCTACCGTATAAAATGATGATCCATATATAAGACACTCCGGATTATAAGGAACACTGTCGTTTTTTGAGAAGATTAAAGGCTTTTAAGTGCACCTTATAGTGCGGAAAATACGCAAATTGAAAAGCGTATGTACAGCGCGCATCTTCCTCTGCTTGTAAACAGAAAGTTTTGCGCTTCCAGCTATATCAGCACGTCATCTTATACGGTAGGGGGCGGTAAAACTCCTAAGCGGTGAGCAGCCGGTAACAAGAAGTAGACGAATCAGAACGTCCTCGTCTCAGTTCTCGCGCATGCGCCCATAAGGAAGTAATGGAATAGTCGAATAAAGTCGTTATTTATGTTTTTTTCGCACAAAAAGTAGTCTCGTCGCTTGATAAACTTATAATTGAGCCGCTGTAGGCACATGGAATATTTAAACCTTTTCTTTAATGACTTTATGGGCCGTCAAGAGCCAGTCCCAGGCAGTCTATGTAGGACTGATCTAGCTCTCAGATTCAATCAAAAATATTTTTATTTGTGTTCCGAAGATGAACGAAGGTCTTACGGGGTTGGTACAGCATGGGGGTACAGCATTTTTGGGTGAACTAACCCTTTAATTATTGACTTGCTTATCTGCAGTTTAATGAGGAATCATGATGATGGGATTTCATGTAGGAACTGATGACAGTCTTTTAAGTTTTTGCAGGTTTCATCATATAAGTTCCTCAGAGAACTGATTTCCTTTTTTGAAATGGTGCCTAAAGGTCCTCCAGAGGGTTCTGCCAGTGTGACAATCTGTGGAAATCCAAATTAAGCCTCTAGTGTCTTCATATTTACTGTAGCCTAAGTGATCCTATTAACCCTCATTAAACTGCAGATAAGCAAGTCAATAATTAAATAAATGCATAAATAATTTAAAACCTCCCTTAGATACAGTAAATCATTTTAAAATTTCATGTAAGTGTAATAATGTATAATATCTAATTACAATTATATAAGTTATTATAAATGGTAAGAATGGCCACTGCAACAGTTATAGTCTACTCAGCAATCCTTATCAACAAAAAAACACAACTGATTATAATAAGTCACCAATAAAAAGTAACAGACCTTTGTTTTGAACTTAATATAGTCAGCATTACAAGATGAGATATCCTCTCCATTTAGTCCTCTCCATTTTCTCCTCTTCGCCGGTTCTTGCTGAAAGACAGTCACATCATTATATCAAGGGTCTGCAAAACAAGGACACTTAAGGCCGATTTATACTTCTGCGTAGGGTGCGCGCAGTAGGTACGGCGTAGCATACGCACAGACGCGTCCCATTGCGCGTACCCTTCGCCGTCGCCTGACGCGCACCTCCTCAAAAATGTAACTACACGTCGCGACGACGCGGACCGCAAGATCGCTGATTGGTCGGCTTGGTAGCATCGCATTTCCTCCTACGCATTTCCGCACGTACCTTCTCACGCATTTCCATCACTGTCTATGATTTCCACACGTACCATCTCCTCCGACGTCTTCTCTCATTTCTGCCTTTCAGTTTTAGTAATTTCACTAAAGTGAACTGTTTTTCCACCTCAATAAGCTCCAACTCCAACATGATCCACTCTCTTTCAATCGCTATTGCTTGTAGTAACCTAGCCGCGAGGAATCTAAACACAGTGGAACATTAAAACTCTCCGCCGCCAACTAGCGTTTCGGAGCAGTACTGCAGAGCAACAAGACCTGAACGCAGAAGTATAAATGCTCATAACGGCGTCGCCTACGTGCGTAGCCAACGCCGCACATTACGGCGTACCCTCGACGCAGAAGTATAAATTGGCCTTTACGCAACAAAAGGATGATGTTTGCATACACTGAAGACGTGGTTCGCCCTCGCACCGGTGTCTTCGGGTGTCTCTTCGTATCCATTGTACAGGATGCGCTTCGCTATTGTTTTTCTCCTCATCTTTCGCCCATTAGCCGTTTTCCTCGCTGAAAAAGCGTCCGGTTCTTTATCATGCCGGTCATGGCCACGCGCAGATCCGTGACAGCCTGATGACTTTCACGCTCGTGGCATTTCCATTAAAGTAGACACTCTGGCGTGTCAACATCACGAGTGCGTCTTGAAACACTTAAATAAGAGTAAAATGTGTAATAAATAAATAAAATAATAATAAAACACTCTAAAAGTTTTGACAGTGGCAAACATGTCTTGAATGTATACCAGTTTGATTTAAAAAGCATCATATAGTTGCCTACAGGCTAGCTAAGTAACATCAGGCATTTTTAAAAAATGTAAAGTTCATAACTGCTATTTATTCTACAGCCTTCATGTGATTTATTTTAGTATTCATTTAATATAGCCACTTGTAATGATCATCATAATAACCTCATGCTATTGTAGTTTTCTTGTTGTTTAGCAATAGCAGCTTTGATTTACTGCACATTCCACAAAATACAGTACACTTCAAGGTATCCATGACATTTTTAAAACATAACAGATCCCATGTTTTTGTGTTAACACCTATTAAATAGCCTATGTTATTAACTATTATCGAACAAAATTTACATGGTATGAATTAGCTAAACTCTAATAGTTTAAATCATCATAATCACTGTCATAGACATCAACATTAAAAATATAATAAATGTCAAAAACAAAAAGTAAAAAGCATTTTAACTAAATACACTTTATTGTCCAAAAACATAACAAAAAGTAAGGCCTATACTTATTTTTTTAAATTATTATTATTATAGGCTATTTTTAGCATTTATTATATTTGTCAAGCTAAACTATTATAATCAAATTATTTTAAGAAAATGTTAAATCCATACAAATAAATGGAAACATTAAATGGATAAGGAGATTTAATATGTTGTATGCTATGTAAAAAATAATATATTGATTATTAAAATATTTACAAGCCTAACAAGACATATAAATGCACCTGTCTTAAACCAAAATGTGTATCTTAATCTATCCAAGTCTAAAGAATTGAAATGTATTCCACATTATAGAGACTTTATAGCCACTTTCCAATATTCTCTTTTTCTTTCTTTCTTTGTCTGTGTGAGCACAGATACCAGTGAGAGGTCAGGTAAGGGTTGACCCCATGCAGTCCCAGGTGACGTACAGTGAGCACTAAGTGTATCCAGAAGCACCTGAGGTTGTAAAACAGAGGTCTCTCCAGGAATGAGAGGAGGAAAGCAGATCTGGGCTGGAACAAAGTGGATCCTGGAACTCATTAAAGCAGTCTGTGGATTACAAAAGGTCAATCAAATATATAGTGCCATCTGCACCAGTACTGTCTTGCTTCTGGTTTGTGAATATGGCTCAGTTAATACAAAGCCCCGTTTGATACAATCAAGTGCGTAGGCGAGACAGATTATATCAATACCTGCAAAATGCTTCTCAAATGCATATAATCAGTAAACCTGTATTAAATTATGAGTGATTGACAGGCGAGTAAGTATATAAAGCGGCTCTTCGCTGCTTTCTAGGTACATTCAATTAGTGCTTATACTTCAAATGTGGTCTGGTCACATGCATTTTAAAAAGATTTCATTAGATTCACAATTCAGTGTGTTTTGGACCCCACCAGCAATTAGTGCTGTCCACTTGTGATTACCCAAAGCAGATGTTAATACAAGGAGTAAATGGGGTCCATGTACGTTTTGACTCAATTTAAATCCATAGCTATTTCTTTATCAGCTTGTTTATTCAATTTAAAATACAAAGACTCACTGTTAGGAGACACAAATGGCATCAACTACAGAATTACTTCTCTACGGACACTAAGAGACTGGCACCTTCTCTTATAACAGTGATTAGACAAGCATGAAATCCACACTACATTGATCCTGGTGGCCAGTCATTTCAGTTCAGACCGCCTGAGAGGTTCATTCTAACTTACATGAACAAAATGACTTACTCATCCTGCCGGATCCACCGTGACATTCATAATCTGCAGAGACCAAACATAAAGATCTGTGACTAAAGCACATCTTACATCACAGCAGATGTTATTACAGTCCGATGTGACAGCAGAGCCACCATCTCTTGCTCAGACAGAGTTATTGATCTCCTTCCAACATTTAGGCCTCTTTAGAGGCTCCGGAACGGCATAGAGAGGAGTATTGATGATATATTGATATGCACTATTTTATTTACTTTAACCATAAGGCCTTTCACCTCTCTCCTAACAAATCAATTGCGCGTACAGCATGAAGCTGCTTTTCTGGGTCGCGAGCTGCCATTCCCCATTTAGTCTGAAGCAGCTTTGAAGTTTGCCTTGTGACTGTCAGACTTATCCTGCATCAGAATTTGAACAAAAGGAGCTGATCTAAAGTCAGTAAAAAACTGCAACATGGGGTTGGGAATCAGTTATTTAAAATAAATGGAACGAAATGATTCTCCTGATGCCAATTTTGACAGGGCATTGTATAAAATAATTTTGTCAAAGTTTTCTGCATTAATTCTAGTTAAACCATTTAACCATGAACAAAAAAAAATGTGTGTGTGCTTAATAAGTATTTAAAAATAAATAAATAAATAAATTATATATACACACACACTACCAGTCAAAACTTTTGGATTGGTAATAGTGTTTTTAAAAGAAATCTCACCAAGGCTGCATTTATTTGATTAAAAAATACAAAAAAGAATATATATTGTTAAATATTATTACGTTTTAAAATAACTGTTTTCTATTTTAATATATTTGAAAATGCAATTTATTCCTGTGATCAAAGCTGTATTTTCAGCATCATTACTCCAGTCTTCAGTGTCACGTTATTCTTCAGAAATCATTCTAATATGACGATTTGATGCTCAATAATTCAGTATTATTATCAATGTTGAAAACATTTGTGTAAATTTTGTTTCAGGATACTTTGATTAATGGAAAGTTCAAAAGAACAGCAATTCTTTGAAATATAATATTTTGTAACATTATAAATGTCTTTCTCTCTGTAACTTTTGATCAATTTAAATCATCCATGAAGAAATAAATCTATTGATTTCTTTTATTTATTTCCCCCCAAAAAATGAAATAAAGATTCTTACGGATCCCAAACGTTTGAACGGTAGTGTTTTAATGTTAAGTTTTCTATTTCAGATGAATGCTGTTCTTTTGAACTTTCTATTCATGAATCCTGAAATAAAAATGTAAATAACTGTTTTCAATATTGATCATAAATAGAAATGCTTCTTGATATTAGAATGATTTCTGAAGGATCATGTGACACTGTAGACTGTAATGATGCTGAAATTCAGCTTTAACATCACAGGAATAAATTACATTTTACTATATATTCACAAAACAGCTGTTTTAAATTTTAAAAATATTTCACAATATAAATGTTTTTTTTATTATTTTTTATGCAGCCTTGGTGAGCAGAAGAGACTTCTTTTAAAAACATTATTAGTTGAAAGTTTTGGATCAGTAGGATTTTTAGTGCACTCAAATTCGCACATATACTTGCATCCCATATTATTTCAATGAACTACAATTAAAGGAGTAGTTTACTTTAAAAAAAAAAAAAAACTTTTGCTAATAATTTACTAACCCCCATGTCATCCAAGATATCCATGTCATTCTTTCAGTTGAAAAGAAATTAAGGTTTTTGATGAAAACATTCCAGGATTTTTCTCCATATAATGGACTTCAATGGGAACCAAACAGTTCAAGGTCCAAAAGACAGTTTCAGTGCAAACTGCAAACTGTTTAAAGGGCTTTAAACGATTCCAGACGATGAATAAGGGTCTTATCAAGCGTAACGATCGCTTACAAAAATAACAAAGTTTATATATATAAATTTGAATAGGAGAGTCAGGGACGTGCATCACAGAACAGAGCAAGGCGACCATTAAAGCCCTTTGAACAGTTTGCACTGAAACGGTATTTTGGACCTTGAACCGTTTGGTTCCCAATGAAGTCCATTATATGGAGAAATATCCAGGAATGTTTCCATCAAAAACCTTAATTTCTTTTCGACTGAAGAAAGGATGACATGGATATCTTGGATGACATGGGGGTGAGTAAATTATCAGCAAAAGTTTTTTTTTTAAAAGTGAACTACTCCTTTAAGTGGAAATCAGGAACAGAACTACAATTTTTAAAATTTATATGATTCTAAATGTGAATAGTACCTGCTTGTGCAGGTAAAAGACAAAGCCTTTCTTCTCTCCTGCCTTCTCCTTCTATGTACATAATGAAAATATAAGAGAGTAAATAGTGCCATAAAGAAAGAGGCCCTGCCTGGGCACTGAGTGGGATTTAATTGACCATATGGGGGCGTTGGAGTTGATCTCTGACCCTACTCCCATCAACCCTTGGGAGCGCCCGAAAATGATTTAATGAAGAGAAAAGTAGGCCAGCCACCCAGGCAAAAAAGGATGATACGAATGATTACACATACAGTGCTACTATAATACTATAATGTCTGTTTCTCTTAACATTTCCCTATGTATGTGCATGTAGAAGCTTGTTGTTTCTTATACTCACCTATCGCTGATGGACAGCTCGTGTTTTGAGGCCGCTCAGCAGTCTGTCACTTGTTTAGACTCCCCACCATGGCACTTCGTTGCCAACGCTCTCTCCCCCATTTCTGCTCATGCATATGGAGAAGCTTAATTTAGAAGGACAACAGTGCTGCCTTAAGATCTGTCGCAGAGAGACAACATAGACTGACACATGAGTGCAAAACAATGCAGGCCATTCGGTGTCCAGGGCAGCACTGAATGTGAAGGAGTGCTGGGCAGAGATCTTACAAGCCTTTGATGGAGAAAACAGGTTTAAGGGTTACTTCTCTCTCTTTTTTTGAAGTGAAATGTGAATGTACATTTTGATGCCTAAATAGTATTTTTTGTTGAGAAATTATACACTTCACCTTTAAAGAAACAAGCATTCAAGCCCAGCATTTACAAGTCAATTTCAATCCCATGCAAGGCACATAGAGTAGTTTCTTCATAATTAGTTTCTTTATCCTAAATCAGATATATTACAAAATCACTAACCTATATTTTCACATCTTACTTTGATGGTAAAAGGACAAACTAATTGGTAAATCTAAAAACACAAATGAAATAGATCACCCAAAAATTAAAATTCTGTCATCATTTACTAACATTCATGTCATTCAAAATGACTTACTTTTCTTCTGTGGAACATAAAAGAAGATATTTTGAAAAATGGACAAATAACCAAACCTTTTCAGTTCCCATTGATTTCCATTGCATGGACAAAAATTACAGTGGAAGTCAATGGAAACCGAAACTCTTTGGTAACCAACATTCTTCAAAATATCGTATTTTGTGCTCCACAGAAGAAAGAAACTCATACAGGTTTGGAACGACATGATGGTGAGTAAATGTAAACGATGACAGAATTCTCATCCCGTTAACGAAATAATCGCATATGTTGTAGCATCCCACATTTAAGTTTCTATGTATAAAAACACCTGCTGATAAATAAGTAAACTCCAACGTGTCAAATGTTGATTCTCATGACCTAACGTCTAATTCAAGAAACAAGACCTTTTCCCCACCAGCCGATCCAGATCTGGCCTACGGTCATCTGTTAACATGAATCTGAGAGTTTCAAGATGACATGAAGCTGCGCAACCAGCAAACTTTCTCCCAGAACACCGTTCTGTTCAGCATCAGCCATTTCTGCCTTTGAGGGATTAGAGTGATGTCATCAGCAAGGTCTCAACCCTTTTCGCTGTCATCCTGGCTCAGGTCGCCGTTAAGTCCGAGCGGCGCAGCTTTTGCATGCGCTATAATTCAGACTGTGACTTTGATGATAATAGCAGTAATAATGGCCTGACAGTGACGGATGGGTGCAGGCAATTTGGGGGCCCGTGAAGTGACCCCCGGCTCAATCAGAGCACTTCCAGGTTAAATGTGACCCCAGGCAGCCGGCAAATAGGGAGAAGTGCTGAATGGATGAAGGAGAAAAAGAAAGAGTGTGTGTGAGAGAGAGAGAGATAGAGGTAAAGCACTGAAGTGAGGAATACTCCTCAGGATAATAAGTAATTGCTGCTATGCCATTTCTTTCCAAATTGGATGCTTCTGCAAGATTCCAAGAGTAGAAACTCTGTCCGCTAACCACAGAGGCAACCACATTCGAATCCCTGGAGCTACACTCGAAATTCTGCCACGTTGCCAGAACCTTTCGGTTTCACAACCCAAGTCTTTGGCCGCAAACACAGTACTCTTAATCAGTCCAAACACCTCCCCGGGCAGCAGTGGGAATGCTTGGCCAGGCCATGTGTTAGACATTAAACGCAATCAGTGACGGCGTTTTTTGAGTGCTGGAGAGATTGAGAGGAAGGGAGATCCAGGTTGATAAATAGCAGAGCCACTCAAATGCCCGTCTGTTCACGGGGAGTCTGGGTAATCAAACCAAGGCCTGTTTGCTTTATTTATGCCGCACGTCAAAACGAGAGATTTATCGTTATTGCGAGGCAGCTCTTGATTAGTGAGGAGAATGTGGGAAGCTAACCTGGAAAACTTCTACTGGTCGTTTAACGTCTTCTTGTCGGGATGAGCACAAAGCAAACAAAAGATGCATGCTGGTTAAGATGGAGAAGTGACAGGGATTGAGCGTTCTTTGTGGCGAATTCAATTCAGGGCACAGCATTTTCTCATGATTACTGTACCGAAAACCCACTCTGTTCAAAAAAAAAAACTAACATCTGATTGCCATTCATCCTTTAGTGGTATCATCTGCAGATGGGATTTGACACCAAAGACAACATGAGCTATATGGCAATCATTAAGCAAGACCTCCACAGCAAATAGCTTGGTCATGCAGAACTATAATTTCAATTTCCTTCGCAAACAACTGTTTCAATATACGCCTGGACAAACCAAATAAACACTTCTGACGTACTTACGGTTTCTTGAGACATTTAACCTTTTATCTTTCCCTGCCAGAAACAAACGGCATGTTTGGAATTAACGTAAGGTTCTTCCCTCTAGGTCAACACCGATCCTTGCGGTTCCTGTATTTTTCCATTAATCCTCCTCCATCTCCCTTAATCATACTGCTGGCCCGGCGACTTGAAAGGCGCCAAGTAACACGCAACCTGTCAGATCCAGCAAGGGAAAAATGAATTAAGTCCAGAGGGTAAAGTTGGGACGGAGAGAAGTGTGAGTGGGCCGAGTATTGAGCCCTGGGGCACCCCGAAAGTCATAACTCAGAGCTTAGGTACCACGCCCCGCCTGAGGAGTTGCCGTCTGCCAATTGATTTAGTGTCATCGGAGGTCTTGGCCGCCTCTTACGATTATGTGCCTTATTAAGTGATTCTCTGAGCATGACAGCTTTAGGATATTAGGTGGTACTTTCTGTGGCCTTTTTCTAAGTACATGAATTGCCTGCTTTTATTAGTCTGAAGGACACTGCTCAATCCTGGTGTGATGGTGTGAAACCTTCCCTATACAGTATTGACTATACGGCCAGTTGGAATAAAACACTTATCATCATTTTCCATTAGGCGCAGTCTCTCTTCAGTTTTCACTAAGCATCTCTACTACTCTAGATTTAACATTTTGAGGTCGCAAACCCTCTGGACAACAACATTTCCAAAAAACTGAAACCCAAATATTTTAGCACCAAAGCAGGATATAACACCAAGTGAGCATGTTTCCTTTAGGAGGACATTTCCTCTGGATAGTGTTTATTTTCTTTCACCTTTGTTTGATGGAAAGGTTATGCAAACATATATAAAAGAACAATTTTTGTTTGATGTGTGTATATCTGTGCCTGTGTGTGGATGATTATGTGTGTGCAAAGAAGCCAAAATTGTGAGTTAAATATTGTCATAGACATTCATTAGCCAAGTCCAACAATTACAGGGGACTTTTGACCAAAGTTACAACTGCAGGATTATTTTATCAGAAATCACATACACAGAGTTCCCAGAACTCTACAGGAGAAATCTCTTCATCCTCCATGTTGGATAAAATTCCTGTACGGGATATGCTGTTTACCATGACTCCATGGCTTCATGCATTACTGGAAATAGACAAAGAGAAACCAAAAAAGATTCAATCAAGTCTTATGCTGTCAGTAATGGCAATACATACACTGTTCTCATAAAAATGAAAACCACCTTTCTGTACTGTATTTTTTGATGATGATTTGTGTGATGACAAAGTGATGATTTGAATGATTGAACTGGGCACAATGTAGAATTATGCAATTGGCTCCAGAATTTTAATTGGCCGGCCACACCCTACAGGAAGTCAAACTGGATTGATAGGAACTATTCATTCAAAGTGATTCATAAGATAAAGCCTCCAGGGAGTGTGCTTCACTTCACAGATCCATGTCTCTATTTATGAATAATTAACATGTATTATATTATATTATATTGAATTATTGTTTGTATGTGTGTGTGTGTGTGTGTGTGTGTGTGTGTGTGTGTGTGTGTGTGTGTGTGTGTGTGTGTGTGTGTGTGTGTGTGTGTGTGTGTGTGTGTGTACAAATAGATTACTATAAATTTAATATACTGTTTAAAAGTTTAAGCCTTTTTTTAAAGAAATTAATACTTTTTTTCAGCAAAGATTATGCTGTTCTTTTTAACATTCTGGTCATCAAATTATCCTGGACAAATGTATTGTGGTTTCCAAAAAAAATTAAAAATATGAAGCAGCACAACTGTTTTCAACATTGATAATAAGAAATGTTTCTTGAGCAGAAAATCATCCTATCAGAATGATTTCTAAAGTATCATGTGACACTGAAGATTGGAGTAATGATGCTGAAAATTCAGTGTCGTCATTACAGAAATAAATTACATTTGATAATATATTCAAATACACAACCGTTATTCTAAATTGCAATAATAATAATAAAAAAAATCACTGTATTTACTGTAATCTATTTTATCAAATGAAAATGCAGCCTGGTGAGCATAAGAGACTATTTAAAAAAACATTTAACACAATCTTTGAACAGTAACATATACTATGCAGATATATGCATTTCTATATATATATTTAACTGATTTCTTTGTCAGTCTATAATACTGTCAAACTACAAGACTTCAACCACGCTTTATCAAAGCATCATTCAAAATCTGTCTTCATGAAGTTTCCTTTGTCTTAAAAAAAACCTCGTATTACATCCACATTACCTTTAAGGATAACCTAAATCTTTACATACAGCAAGAATGTCAAACACCGAACTAGAAACTGCATTCAGCCAATGTGTTAAAGTTATGATCGTCCCACAAAGATAACATTCAATATTCGCATTGCTGAGAAATGTTTCCAGGGTCAGGACTCTGAACCTTTAGTCCAGGGTGTTTTTACTGCTGAATCTTTGTGCCAAGAGAGTTTGACAACATGGCATTATGTGCAATTTATGTCAGGCTTGGTTTTGTGTGTGTGTGTTTATGTGCGAGAGTGTCGTTGAAAAAGAGTGCGACAGAGATTGCATTCATATGTATGACCTTCCTCTTTAGAGGCACCGTCAAAGATCACAGTCAGTGTTGACAGAGATATTTCTCCCATGCATTGCAGCGTTGAGGGCTGCTGTCTAAATGCTTACTCACCAGGCGCCGACTGCACAGGCCGCCAGCAGAGCCAGCCAGTGGCCCTGAATGCCCTTTTGCTGACTAGACTCTAGCAGCCAATAAATGGAGCTGTCACTCCTGTCAATCTTGCTTTCTCTGACACAATCGACCTATCACGCCCACACATGCCGTCCTGCCCGCCTCAATTATGTCCCTAAAAGGACAGCTTTCTCTGACAGCCCTGCCTCTTGTACGACAAAACGCAAGGATGGCCAATCATCTCATTCTCCGCCCTGGGGATTGAGAAAGAGAGAGAGTGGGTGAGAAAGATTTCTTTATGCAATGTTATATTTAAATTTGTAGCGTAAAAATCAGTCTTTTTAATTCATGAAGCATTTTATAAAATAATGTTTAATCTTTCCTCATATGATGCTTGTGATTCCATCACTAAACGTTCACAAAGTGGTCCATCACTTGACATCTCGCCATACTTGAAAACACACATAATAATTTCGAAATTGACTGATTCACACAGCTCTGTACCTTCAGACGTCTCAGATTCTTGTGATTTCATGGATAACCTGAAACATGAGGAAAGGCAAGCCAGGAACAAGGCCTCAAGAGTGTCCTATGGTCCAACTGCATTTTGGTGCTCTACCGCCCTCTACCGGATGAAAGGTTGATGCGCAATTTTGCTGTAAAAACAGACAATGATAATGAACCATAATGTTTTCAATATGCTTGAAATGTTTGTTCTAACTGTAAAATTAATCAATTAATATTTATACATGTATTTCATTTAGTGTTTATTAATACAATTTTTCTTTACAATATCAGTCCTATTGTCAAAAATATCTGAATTTCTAATCTTCACTTCAAACAATTTAAACAGTGTGTGTTTGTGTGTGTGTGTGTGTATATATACATATATACATCTTGAGTTGATTATATAGAAAGAGCAGTGTTAAAGTCAGAAATATATTGTCTATAGTGTCATTTTTATCTAGCTATTTAATACATCCTTACTGAATAAAACTATTACTTTCTTTCAAAAACATCGGACTGACTCCAAACTTTTGATAATAAATATAAAAACAATGAATAGTAATAATACCGTCACATGATTTTAAGATCCTACATTCCACTTCTGAGGCTGTGATGCTTTCTGGTTGGAGAGAATTTCAATTTAAGATGATGAAATTTTATGTAGGCTATACATGACCTTTTTTATGTGTCTTTTATAAGTCTGTATTTTCAGAAGTTAATAATAAAAACATTAGTAAAAACAAGTAAATAATATATTTTATTTGTGTAATAAGATCTAAATGAACATTTTTTTATTTAATTTGATTCATATTAAATTATTTGAGTAAACATGATTTGGCTAATGGCCGTTAGACCAACAAATAGGCAACCTTTTAATGGTTGAGTAGCCTAAAGTGGCCTACTCAATAAAACAATCAATAAAAATAGATATTTACGTTATTATCCTAAATTTAGAAGGCAAATATTCAATACTGACCCGTTTCCTTTTGTCAAACATTTTATATAATATTTTCTCTGTGCTGGCTATGTACAATTGACGTTTTTTGACATATGCTAACTGCAGTCCGCGGTGGCTTTTGGCCTGAAAACTTTACCATTTACATCATTTAAACGACCTCGCCTTCACTTTCCTCTTGATTACTTTTCTGTTGACTATACACTCTGTGAAACCTCCCCTCTCCACATATATTCAGAAACCTGTCGCCGTGTTTATCCTTCGCGAGGATAAATCGTGTTTCTTCCTATCCCGCGCTTCCATCTCGCGCGTTGTGAATGGCGCGAGGGTTTATTTGTTTAGGAGAGCAGCATTTATTTTCCGCGTGCTCTGTTTGGGCAGATGGCGGGTAGCGCCGGGCCAAGTGGACCCGGGTGTTTATTTGAAATGGGGCGTGCGGCACGCGAGGGTATTGAGGAGCCCCGAGGACCATGTGTTTTTCTGTGACGAGGAGTTGGCAGGCGACCTGACGAGAAACAGGAGACAAAATGGCGGGCCATCTCTCTATGAGCATAGCCGTTCCTAAGGCGTTGATCTGGTTAAAAGCGCATGGCTTCATGGGTGGATTCATTTCATGAGATCTCGAGATCCAGCACAACACATATTTTAATATGATTTTAAGGCAACGTGACAGTGTAATTTGGTGCAACTTAAGGCTTATAGTTAAATAACACAGGCCTCCAAAGTACACCATTCAGTTCTTCCAAGAAACGCACGATTAAAATAGTTAATTTCATGTTAGCCTTACGCAATTTCTTTCTTTCAGCAGTTTGAGTGATGATTAATATTATGTGTTAAAAAGAAACTTGCCAGGAACAAGGATGTCAAGAGCACTTGATTTATGAATTGTTAGTTGTAGCTTGAAAAATAGGTTTTCATCAGCTATTTTCCCTCCACACTCTAGTGCGATTTTACTCATTTTGTTTCCATATGTATCTTTCTACCACCACTGTGGTAAATAGAGCAATTGTTAAATTGCTCTGTGGATTAAAAGTGAAATTGTGTGTACATTTGGTAAAGATTAAATACTAGTCTTTTCTTTGAATGTGTTGAGTAGATAATCTAAAACCATAGTTGTTTTAATCTATAAATATACCAGTAAATGTGTTTTAAACAAAAATGTTGGAGGTGAAAACACTTTCTTTTGTGTGGAGGGCCCATGATGATTGACAGCACACATTAAATTAGCCACTCCCTGTAGTTTTAGCCCTGCCCTTCATTTGAAACGTCATTTTTTAGAGGAACCTATCAGTAAAGAGCCAATCCATCAATGTCAGCTCCTTAGCCAATCAAGGAGGGTATGCTAAACAGCGGCTAGCCAATCAAGCTCAGTTTATTCACGCTGTCTCCTATATATGCGGCAACCCCTCGCTGTGCTCATGATTTGACTGAAAATGTGAGTGGGATAACAGTTTCATGATTTGAGCTGCTGTTCTGGTGATTGTGGATTTTAACTCCTGCAATAAGCAAAGGAATTATTTCAGATCATTGAAAAGTGATGTGAGGCTTGTCGTTTCTGTCTGATTTAGAAACGAGTCACAGTCACAACATCTAAACATTCAAACACACAGTGCAAGAAACTGGACTATTGACAGAACTGTCATTTTTGTGTAATAATATATACCTACACATTCAATCACCTCAGTTTCTAAAAGGTTACAACACTTCGTCGTTCACGTTATTGCTTTCTCTTTGTTATACTCACTCCATCACCTTCCAAACAGAGCAGCAGTTACATTTCCCCAAGCAAGATGATCTGCCAACATGTGAAATATGAGGAACAGTTCAAAGGTCTCCCCATATGCCAACTGGCTCCTATGATGTAAAAAAAACATGTGACATCAGCGTTGTTGCCTGTACTTCCCAGATGCCACTCACACCCAATTACTGGTGACCATTTGACCAATCAATGTTTCAGAACTGAACCCCCTCATAATTCATTAATTTATAGAGTCAACTTGATGTTTTGATAAATGGCCTAGGTGCTATTACTGCTCTTGTCTGTCTTAGAGCTCACCTTTATTTAGGTAATGCACACCATGTTTGTTTGACTTAATTTATTACTTCATAAGATACTTTTGTTTTTTCTTAGTTCATCAAGCCGTATGTGTGTATCAGCCAGGGCCAGAAATTAATGAGGGATCGTGCCAAAATGCCCATTTTGGTGGTCTGATGTAGTTTCTTCAAGGTATACTCTTTGCTTAAATATTATCATGCAAAATTTGTATTAAAATGTTAAAATATTAGATTTTATAATTAAGAGCTTAATGAAAACATCTAATGGTTCTTTAATTGAGAGAGTATGGTTCTAAATAATATGTCCTCATAAATGTACCAAATATTACACCTTAAATGAATATTTCTTTATTCTGAATGACAAATCCAGCCTGTGCTTCCACTGTAAAAAAAAAAAAAAAAAAAAATAATGACTTAACGTTTTTTCTTCTGTCAATTCAACTTAGATCATTTACATGGTTCAGATAACATAACATTTTGAGTTTCTGATTATTAAATCAATTTCTTTTTTGTATTAACTCAATTTTTAAATTTCAATGAACTTTAAGAACTTTAAGTTAAACCAACAATATCTTTTTTTACCGTGAAAGTGCCAAAGCGATACGTAGCGACCATGTGTGAAGTGCAAATTGTTCAGTCTTCCTCCAGAAGTCGGTGTCAGGCCGTTGAGGAACTTGAAGTCAATCAAGCCATCTTTATTTTTTATAGCTCTTCATAGAAATTGTTTAAGCAGCTTTACAGTAAAATACATGAAAGTAACAGAATTAATAATGCAAACTTCATTGTAAAAAATTTGTAATCACAACATTTTTTCTTTTGTCAAATCAACTTAAATAATTAATGTGGTTCAGATAACATAATATTTTGAGTTTCTGATGATTAAGTCAATCTCATTCATTGTATTAAGTCTTTTTTTTCCATTTCAATGAACTTAAAATTTTAAGGCAAACAAATAACCACATTTTTTAAGTTAAACCAACAAGATGTTTTACAGTACAAGCTACTGTATAACGCGGCTGTAGGCTAGCATAAGAACTGTCATTTTTCAGCTCAATTCAGTTCAGTGACCATTCAGTTCAGCTCAATAACTGTGTAAAGTTAATTCACTAACTAAAAGCAATTAAGCTACTAAACTAACACTAACTAAATTGCTATAGGCAATCAAGTCAGTCATCAAAAAAGACAGTCAGTTACATAAAAACATACATTAGGCCTAATTTGATACTGAAAAGTAGGACTAACCATTCCTTGAATAACTGCTAGGGGTCATAGATCTTAAGACATCTTAATTGCTACATTTACCATTAAGCCCCAGATCAGGATGAGGATTAGAATTTAAGATATGAAGCGTCTAGGCCAATCATTTTTTAAAAAAAATATATTTTTCCCTCAAGCTTGTAACAAAAATGCATCATTTCTTTAAAGCCAAGAGGCAATTAAATTAACTGTAAAATCAATGTACAACTATATGATTTATTTATTTTTTTAATGTTTAATTTTACGGGAGACAAACTGACAAGAAACTCTGCTGCCTATATGGTATACATAACATTTGACTGACAGCTGTCACTTCTCAATCCAGTTTTTTGCATTTGTGTTAATGAATGGCCTTCAAAGTGCTAACTCCATGCGCGAATTATGTGGTTATGAGCTAATATGAAAGTATTTCACTTATAGCTTTATGTGCATAACTTTATCTTTCATCATGTCAATAAACTATCCACCACAGGAAAAACAAAGTCAGTTTTCTCATGGCAAAAAAAAGTGAGAAAAATATAGACAAATACTCACAAGGTTAAGTCCTTGAGGAAACTAGCGCGTGCAGTTATGACCTCGGCTGTATTTCGGGACGAGCACACGTGTCTCTGTCCCATGAAGATGTCTGTGACAGATGAAGTGACGTTCTTTCATCTGACTCTTCTTCACTTTGAAGCACTTTGTGAGAGCAGCTGCAAGCGATCTGAAATCTATCAACACCCGCTACTCTCTTAAAAAACACATTTCCTGAGGATGTGAAGATGCAACCACACATGTGTCATGCGTTCGCTGAGTGACCCCTCCTCCGCATAATTACACGCAGGAAGCATGATGCCATAAATGATGGATTTCAACAAGGGTTAAAAATACATCCATGATATGTTTGGGAGAATGAATGCTGTAAAGGGATGCTGGTTTGTTGGTCTTTTCTCATCTTTTGGTCTCACATTCTGGACAAGGTGATGTTCAACTGGTTTAAACTTTAAACACTGCAGCCAACAGAGCAGTCTGAATGAAGACATATTCAATATATAGGAAAGAGCTGTGTCTAATTAGATATGAAACAAACTTAATCTTGCTTTAGGCGGTGAGAGTCAGGCTTTTTCAAGAGGACAGTGTAGATTTTCAATTGTCCACTAGATGGAGCAAACGACAAACACGTCACAATCATTCACTCCTGCAGTATTAGGTTAAGGTATAGGCCTTAACTTAACTTAAGTGCCAGAGGTCAGAGAAGAATGGCCAGACTGGTTCGAGCTGATGAGTCTACAGTATACTGGCCTTAACTTAATTTAAGTAATAATTTATTAATAACTTAATTTAACTTAACTTTACTGTAGACTCATCAGCTCGAACCAGTCTGGCCATTCTTCTCTGACCTCTGGCACCAACAATTTGGTCTTTTTCGGATCATGGTTGTGAGTGAAAATCACAGTATCAGCCGTTTCTGAAATACTCAGACCAGCAAATCTGGCACCAAGAACGATGCCACATTCAAAGTCACTTAAATCACCTTTCTTCCCAATTTTGATGCTCAGTTTGAACTTCAGCAGATGATCTTGAGGACACATGCCTAAATGCACTGAGTTTCTGCCATAATTGACTGATTATATTTGTGTAGCTATATATTTGAAATCCCTTCAAAACAGTCACAAGAAAATATATAATATAATATTACACTATACAGTATATATATATATATATTTTTCTTGTGGCAGCTTTGAATGGGTTTCACATTTAAAAAAAGAAAGAAAAAGAAAAGAAAACTAGCAATATATTCTATTGATTTGCTTTTGTAATCATAAATTATTGGTTTTTTCCCCCATATCATGAAGTTCCCTCATCACAGAAGTTGTATCCCAAATTCACACACTGTTTCAGACAATTTTTTTCACACTATTTTATTATTAAAAAAAAAATATACAAAATCGATTTGTTTTAAACAGATAAATATAGATACACTCAAAAAATGAACTAGGAAGGTTGTGCACATTTATATTTGGCTTATAATAATTGTGTTTTTTGACTTGAAATGTTTTTTTTTCTAATAAGGTGTATGTAATTATGTCTCAACTTAACAGTACAATATCCTAACGTGTTGTCTAAACACAAACCATTTACATTAAGTAAAACAATCTTACATCCAGAGGGTGGCAGTGTAGTGCGAGTCAGTCAACTGCCATTTTGCCCCAAATTAATTTGATTGTGTTCAATCTGCTTAAATATATGTACAATTTGAGTTTACTTAATTCGTCTGTGTTTGCTTACATGATTGATTTGTGTTGCATTAATTGAAACGGCGGTGCTTGTTAGTTCCCAGCATGCTTTGCATATGGTTGAATTAAGAGAAAATACATGGTAAAATTAAGTGTTATTTTATGCGTTTTTAAGAAAATAAGAAGAGGGGAAGATTTGGTAGTGGGTAATTGTGTTTAATGTTAAACTACATTGCAATTACTGAACCATTTAAATTACAATTATGGGTTACCATTGTGGAGAAGAGTAGCTAAACCATTTGGTGAAGACTGATTCAGCAATATTTACATCATATGCTTTGGAAGATATAACAAGTAGATGTTATTAATTATGATGCAAAGTGCTATGACTATATAAATTGATTGTGACACTAAAATTAATTATATAGCATTGGATGAATTAATACCTGAAAGGGAGCCTTTTTAAATTCATAATTAAGCTGTGCCTAACCATAGTTAATAAGTTGAATCAACCTTAATGAATTAATTTGACAACATAAGCACATTAAATTGGAATAACGTAATTCCATAATGCTGAAATAAAACAAGTTAATTATGTGGAAATCCTTTCCATGATTTTTTTTAATGTTCATTCAAAGAGTCATTTTATGCTTGTGTGCAACAACATGGGACCAAGTCCAAATTAAACAAAAAAAGTGGGAGATTTAAGTAAATAGCCTATATATGAAGAGTTCAGATGCAAAAGCATAAGTGCCATTTGAAATTTTCTTCTAGAATGATCATTTTTGTCAAGCTTGTATATTTAAGTTCAGTGATTTCACTTAAATGGCAATGATAATTACCTATTAATTGTTATTTAAGTGAAATTACTGAACTTAAATATACAAGTTTGATAAAAATCATCATTAAAGAAGAAAATTTCAAATGGCATTTAGAGGCTTTTGCATCTGAACTCTTCATATATATATATATATATATATATATATATATATATATATATATATATATATATATATATATATATATATATGTATATTATACCGTGGCGCGGATAAAGCCGCTGAGCTCGCGCTCGCAATTGAGCACTTCCATGTCACGTGGCCATGACACCTCTAAAAATCCAGTGCTTTCTCTCGGTCGATATATCTCTATAGGATAAATGGGTCGGTGCATGCAGTATAAACCTACCAGATACCAATAGTAAAAAATAAAAAAAAATAAAAAACTTCTAAACATTAATTGCTGACGTAAAATTTAGGCAGCTTGTAGCCTAGCTATTTAAATTATTTTAAAATAGGTCTAAAAGTTCAAGAAAATCAATCTTAAAAATAAATAAATAATAATAATAATAATAAAAACTGAGTAGCCTATAGGAAAAGACTGAACTTATTGTGATGTTAAACAGATGTTGGCTAATCTCTATAGTCAAGTCAAGTCATCCTCATTTATAGCGCTTTTGACAATTAGATTGTTTCACAGCAGCTTTACAGAGGTAAACTTAATATAATTTAAGGTAACACAGATTGGTTTGCTAAGAAGATGATGTAGCCTATAACGAAAAAATCCACTGTCATTTTTACGACCGCGTTGGGAAATATCTTACTAACATTTTATGAGAGTTCAAATAGGCCTATGTGCTGAGGAGCATATGATTTTATTTTATTACGGCATAATTTTAAGTCTCGATGTGTTAAATTTGTGTTGTTTCCAAGTTCCAACACAACTGCACATCAATCAACTTAACTTTTTTAATTATCACGATATAGCCTAAAATAGCCTATCACCGTATAAGAACTTCATGCTGCTTACAAAAAACTAAGCAACACTGTAATAAATCCACGTCTATTAGCCTATATTATGCCCTGGAATATGCTTATACGATTTTGCTAAAAACGATACGACTATTTTTATTATCATTTCATTTATTTTTTTTTACTTCTTGTTTTATGTTTATGGTCAAAAAAGGGTTGCTGGTGTCAGTGATTATTAGGCTATTACTTATAGGCTATGTAATAAATACGCTCAAATGCAATAGGCCTATTATGATGTAGGCTAATTCATTTTAAGATCGATGACGATTTTCGCATTTTATTATGTGCATCATGCTTAGACCCAGCTTTAGCCTATTGCAGCTGTTTGGCTACTTTGTGTTATTTGCAGTTGTCGTTGTTAGGCTACTCGTTGCGACGATAAAAAAATAGCCCCAAATGAAACAACTAGCCTAACCTCTAAAATTAGGCTAATTAACTTTTGAGGGAAAAATATATATATATAGGCTAGCCTATATAATATATAATTTAGTGATAAATGGTCTGATTCGACAGGCAACGGGTGTCTACATATCCTAACCATATCCATATCATTATGCTATTGCATGATTCCGAACAGAAATAATAAAATGCAATTGGTTGTTGAATGTCTCCGATTTCAAAAGTCAACACCCACCTTTAACTGTATCCAGTCAGGGCGTGAGGCGATCCCTCGGCTTCAATCATAGGTGGAGACTCGGATCTGCAATTTCCATTGGCCTACACCATCCAATGGCAGACCAAACCACACCCCACTGTAATTATTAGTATTTATGCAGAATGAAACAAATCTGATTGGTCCAGATTCACTCGTCTCTCACCAATAGAGAAGCGGCATCTTTGTCGCGCTGTCATACAAACTCGAAAAGACAGAAAAGTGCAAACAAATAATATTATATAAAAAAAACATATTTATTCGTTTTTAGTCACATGTTCGTTCTTCCGTAATTATTTCCCATTAAAACATTCAGGAAAAAAAGTCTACAGTTACTATAAAATAAATCCTAGTAAATAAAATATATTTTGCTTTTCATATGTAAATGTAACTCACTGTTATTTTATATTATATTCGTTGTACTACATTTAATAATAGCCTCACTCATTTAACCAATTTACATGTATAATACCAAAATATTTAGTTATAAGCCAAATGTAACAAAACTTTGTGAATTATATTTTTGACAAAAGGTTGTAAAGCAGCCATGACTTAAAAACAACAATGACAAAATTGACAAGATTAAAACAAGTTTAGACAATCAAGTAGGCTTTTGATCTGTGATTATTTATATCACAGACCATGCTCCTCTACCTCCTCTAAACAGAACAGCAAAAAACAAAAACACAATTTGTAATTGCTTTAAAGCTGCAAGTAGGCTATTTGTGTATCGACAATACATTTTATATCATTTAAAAAATGGAAATGACCCACTTTTGACAAAAATATAAATATTTCAGCACTAAACATGAGATACAACAGATTGCACTTCAATAATTAATTAAAATACAAATAATTAAAAATTAAAATATAAAATAAAATTGAAATTCCCTTTCAATAATTTACAGATTCCTTCAAGATATTTTATTTTAGAATTGACCACTTGATCTGCTCCTTTGCTGACTGCAACACCTGAAAAAAGAAAACAGAATTTCAGTGAACATTCAGTGATCAGCCCAAAAAACTACAACACACTTCAAGATGCATTACTCCACATGTGCAATTAATGACATTAAGTTGTTAGTTGTTAATCAGTTAATATGGTTTTTGGATACATTTCATTTACCTACCATATTTTGTAGTAATAAAGCCCCCACTTTATCAATGCAATATAAAACACCATATAAAATTAGATATAATATTATATCTAAATAAACACTATTATGAAATGAAAGATGCAATTAAAATAAGGTACAATAATGAGATGTAGCAACTATATTCTTATGACAAAAGTTCCTCAATTAACTAAACAACTTTATATTACGGCCACAAGGGGGCATCTGAAGACCACTGTATTAGACTGGAAGTTTCTTTACAGCAGTGTCTTTAGAAATTTCACTTTAGATTAGTTTCAGTCCCATACTACACATCTGTTGTCAATAACAAAACATTTTGAAAGATTTACCCCAAATGATTTTTCATTTTTAAGTGCTTAAAAGTATCCGCATGTGTGTGTGTGTGTGTGTGTGTGTGTCTTCATGCACTTACATTAGAGGTGAGAGCCAGTTTCTCAGTGATGTGCTGTCAAGGTTAGAGTTAGTAGCAAAGGTTAGAGTGAGGCAGGTGATGATGATGTTAATCACAGTGCAGGCATTAATGACAGTTGGACAGAAAGGGAAACATTTCAGAGTTTTTAAAATGTTTCACAACAAATGTTAACAGAAAAGTGCCTGTGATTATAGTTTCTGTGTGTTTGTATGTTTTTATGTTTATACCTGTGCCACACTCTGTTCTGATAATGGGTTGTCATCTGCCTGTAAAGTAACCAAAAACAGGACAAATTACGATTACAAAATTAACTGACAAACCGCAACCAACCAAGCCAGACAAATCGTGCAAGATGTTTCAAACTTATAGTTACTCTCTAGCAAAGTGAAGGTTAAGATCAATAACACACCACAACTCATTTACCACTAGCTACTGTTAAACATCACTAAAGGGCAAAAATAGTGTCCCAAAGCCGTAGAGAAAATATATAGAGAACATTTGTTCCAAAATCATCAGTAAATATCTTCGGCTGATGATATGCCAGCTTGCCCCGTTAACAGAAGGGTTAGTTCACCCTTGATAATGGATATTAAACTTTTTCTTGGTCAGTTAAGCACTTTTTTTATTTTGGAAATATTTGATGTAAAATAAGTAAGCATTTGATTTGCATTTGTCATCATTTAGTTTATTACGGCATTATTTCAGCAATCAATTACCGGCATTATTTGCAGACACCAATCATATTATCACTGCCCATTAAAAAGCCATTTATGGTTGATCACTATAGAACAGGACCATTGCTAAAATTTACTAAAATATTCAAAATCACAAAATGTTCCCTCGCTGCTAAAATGTATTCAAAGGTATTAGACTGCAATTGTACTGATAAATAAATTAGAGTATTTAACCGTTATCTCTCTGTATTATTTTTAATCTTATTTAAAAGTATTTAGTTTTTTGTTCCAATACACTAGATTATTTCACTGTTATCTCTCTGTATTTTTATTTTTTTATTTTTTTTTATCTAATTTAGAAGTATTTTGTTTTTTGTTCCAGTACAGGGACGTCAAATATATATATATATATATATATATACACACATATATATACACATATATATATATATATATATACACACATATATATATATATACACACATATATATATATATATATATATATATATATATATATATAATCCGTATTGGTTGACAACTATATTGGAGTGGGACCATCACTAAAATTGAGTCTAAAAAGTCTAAAACAACAAAATAAATTGTTACATAGCTGCTAAAATGTATTCACAGAAAATAAACTGCAATTTTACCAACCCATTACATTTACTTTAATTATTTTTTCCAATTCATTCTAAATAAAATTAAAATTAAAGATTTATTTACAAAATACATTTGTCTGATATTGTTTTTTTTTTTTTGTTATTTGTATTTACTGTTATTTTTAAATATTATTTGAAGTGGGACAATGTCTTCCCCGTTGCACTGCAGTAAAAAAAAAAAAAGAAAAAAAAATCCAACTCATAACAGCATAAATCAGAAGTGTGGCCAGCTGAAATCATGCCGGTCATTTACTGAGTGAGTTTATGTGAGTGTAACTCAAAGATGTGACAGTGTCTCCCACTCCGCATGCAGCAAAAGCTTTACGGTCAGATGTCAGCGGGACATTTTCTTATTATTGATCGGCTCCATCGGCTACAGCGGTTCCTCTTGTGAGCCTCACACACGCTTGTGCATGCCATGCAGTTACCTGCCCTCTCTCTCTCTCTCTCTCATCTCTAAAGCGGAGGGAGAGAGGAAGGGGGGGCTGAAGGAGAGCTACAGTAGCTCTCGTCTCTCTCCTTGGCCCTCCACGTTACCAGTGATGTAATCAAAAAGCACGAAGCCATACGCTTGCTCCGACACACACTGACAGGGCAAGAGAGGGGACACTTAGTCTGCATGCATGACTAAACTGGGCAAAAAGAAAAGGGAACTTCCTGTCAAGCTGAAATTATGTGCCACGGTAATTTCTAAAGACAGGTAGCGGTGATTCTGGGTAAAGAGCTAGAAACTGTGCTGACTTGCAGTATACTATTGAGGTATCTGATGAATGTCTGGGGTTTAATAACAAACTCTCAGAGCATTGTGAAACATAACTCATAGATACAGAAAACAAGCACTGATACAGTCTCTTACCCTGTAGTTGACCTTTTCAAGGACCTGCTGGGGGTCACTCTCCAATATCACCCTGTAGAGCAACATATGAATGAAGTTTAGAATTAAGCAATTTTTTTCATTACTAACTTGTTAGACTAGTATTAGTAGTTTATGCAACCAGTTCCAGATGTGATTATCGTGTCAAGAGAAAATAGAAAACATTATAATGACTATCTAATGTTCAGTTTCTGACATGCTCCATCAGTCCACCAACAACAGAACAAATGGAAGACACATCCAGTTTAAACAGCTAATTTGTGTCTCTGTACAGACTTCAGACGGATTCCGGCGTCGGAAAAAGTGGATGTTTATTTAATGGCGTCCTGGATCATGTCGGAAAATGATATGTTTGTTCAGAGCATTTGACTGCAGATTGTTTTGTAAACAAGACACAGTGTAATGGAGAGTTAGCAAATAAACTTTTGTTTATCATTTTTTGTTTTTAAATTATGAAATTATGTTTTAGAAAATAATAGTTTTTACACATAAATATTTGGGGTTCTTTTGTGCAAAAAACTTTATTAACATTATAAGTGAACCTCAAGGAGCATATTAAAATAATCCATGTTATGGCCTCTTTAACTGTGGTGGCCTATAATTTAAAAATGTATAATCATTTATTTTACTTAAACCTACAATATGCAGGATTTTTGCAGTAAAATATCCAAAAACCACTAGGCTAATTTTATATATTTTCCTTGAGCATCAAAATCATCATATAAGAATGATTTCTGAAGGGTTATGTGACACTGAATACTGGAGTAATTATCCTAAATATACAGCTTTGACATCACATACATACACACACACACACACATATATATATTATTATTATTATTATTTATTTATTTTTTAATTATATTTTTGATCAAATAAATGCAGCCACGGTTAGCATACAAAATTTTTAAAACATAAATCTTACTTTTGAATGTTAGGGCATGTTTTCTTGTTGAACTAAGTGAATGTGGAGGTCCTAAAAGAGAATAATTTGTTATTCAATATTTACCCTCCATCGATGATTTCATCTACCACTAGGAACACTCCATCCATATTATCCAGCAGAGTCCTTTTCTCCACATTCTTCCTGTTGGAAAAGCAGACGACACCTGAGCACACAAGTCTTCTACTGTGACATCCTTGACATCTTGTGCTGCCCTTCACCAGTTTCCATGGTTACCACAGAAGGGGTGCATGCCTAGAATTCTGTGAATTCTAGCGTGAATCAGCCTAAAGGGCGGCACATGGTGTCAGTAATGTAATGTTTTTTAAAAAAGAAGCGTCTAATATGCTCAAGATATGTTATTTAATCCTATTCCTAATTTTCACCAGGAATTAATCACATGATCATTGAGAAATCATTCTAAAAATGATGCTCTAGAATTTTTTTAAAAATAAATTTATTTCTATTATAGGTTGAACATTTTTTTGTGGAAAAAAAAAAAAAGAACTCACCTCAACATCTGATTGAGAGAGTCAAACAAGCAGTTCAGCACTGCCATTAACATGAGCTGAGGATCAGACAAATACAGGAAGAGAGAGTCAGAAAAGGAAATGGAATGATTCACAGCAGATTTTTTTTTTATATCTGTATCCAGAGAAACAGAATGAGAGGTCAAATACTGTTAAAAAACGACCAGTCATAACAAATTAGTCACATGCAAAATGAGTGACACGATTTTTAGTTTTCCAGCCAATTACAGGCCAGCTCATCCAGATACATGATGACTTACCTCATTCTCCTGAGCGCTGGCGACTACATAGAAGAACAAGTCTATGCTGCTCTTGTAGACTATCGTCATGCCTTCTAAGAAGGCAATCTCATCTGTGCACACACGAACCAGAATACTTAAAATACATACATTCATTTATATATATTTGTATATCTGAATATTTATTTAGATATACATATATTTATTTGTACATAAGTGTATATTCAGTTATAGAAAAAAAAAAATATTACACTTTTTTACACTTTTTTTCACAGGTTTTTTTTTTACTTTATTTAATGGGCAACATAATAGAGATATCCAACGTTTTAAAAACATGTCACTCGCCCGTGTGCGTCTCATCATATCAGTAAATAGAGAAAAGTTGCTCCGGCTATGTACGGACGTACACATGTATGGTGTGGTATAGGTTAGTTGTCACGAACGAAAACTATTAATGGGTAAAGCTACAGTAACGTCTTCAGCTAATGTTTTATGAGCAGTAATCTCCTTCTCTTTAGTTTTGAGAAAGAATCCCATTCATCCACACAGTCACGCAGAGCCAAAATGTATGCAGTCATATCTTGCTCCTGGAGGGCCTGCAGAGTTCAGCTCCAACCCCAAATAAACACACCTGAAGCAGCTTATCAAGGTCTATAGGGATACTAGATGGACACTCCCAGACAGATGTGTTAGTTAGAGGACAACTCTGCAGGACAGTGGCCCTCCAGGACCGAGTTGGACACCCCTAATTTAAGCTATAAAAAAATATTTTTGAATGTTGTATGAACGTTAAAATCATCAGGTTTTTAAAATATTTTTCTTCGTTTTTAGAAAAAAAAGGAAAAATTCCCTTTTGTAATTTTGCAAATATGATGAGAGCAACGTTTATAAAAATGTCAAGAGAAATATCCAACTTAAAAAACATTTCAGAAAAACACTTTCCATGCCCAGTTTAAAGCATATTGAATCAAAACGTATACATAAAATGTATGTGCCAACACTTTGAGGACATTATTAAAGACCAGATAACATTAAATTTACATTTTATTAACATTATTGGAAGAGCGTTTTGTGCTTAACTTTGACAAAATCTTGCCAGAACATTCTGAGAACTTTCCCAGTTAGCTGAGACCATAGAAACTACAGTGCTGAAAGGCATAAAAAGGTCCAGTGACTGAATTTTTACATAAAATCCCAGTGCTAATTCAAGATCAGTTTCAGTTTTGTCTATTAATAAGTACCAGGAAATATGAGCACAGAACAGTGTTTTACTTTGCGATGATGTCCTAAAAGGGGTGTCTGATTACTAAAAGTTTTATGTGAAGCAAAACATTTGGAGGTCAGAAGCTATTTCTGCCCCTTTTCCGTCAAGAACAACTTTTCACCTCGCATTCACCTTTAAAGAGACAAATACAGGTGTGTATTTTGACAAACAGTTAACACCTAAACAGGTGAAAGGATCAGGGTGGCTTTGTTATCCTAGTGTCAATCTCCTTCACCCCACAGGGCAAAAGTAATAAACACATTTATGAATTTTAGAACAGGTTCTCCACCCAGTTTTCCAGTAATCTGACCTACAAGCCCTAGAGGAACCTTGCAACTGCAAGTTCTAATGGCCATGAACCACTGTAAACTACTTTGAAACTTGATCTGGGACTAATCTGGGACACTTCTTAGAGTACTGCTCCTAATTGACACAATAGAGTCTCTAAACTCACCTGAATTTAGTAGGACACATTGATCTGAAGAGAAGAGCTTGAGTTGGAACATAAAGCAGCCCATCAGGTCTAATTGCTAAGCTAAATATTTGGCAGTATCCCAGGTAACAGGGAATCTTCTCAGAACTTTAGCTAATGTTCTGCCAATGTTCTCTCAAAGTTATCAAGAAAAAGCATTCTTCCAAAAACATTAATGTTAAAAGTTATCACGGTTTTTGAGCAAGTTCTTAACTTTCGTAACTTAATGGGAAGGTTAGCAATACACTGTTAAATAATGAACTTACTGTCAGCTTTATGTGTTTTGTTGAAGACGTTCATTTCAAAATTCTTCTGCTCTTTCATGGAAGGGTAGAGCTCTGGATCATAGTACTGTAATTGCACATGAGTACATACATAATTGCACAGTACATAAACAGTTATTCATGATGATCTTTTTCCATTTTCTGTAAAAAGAAAGATTATCAAAAGGGAGAAGGGGTCTAAGCACCTTTGAAAGCAGTCTGTTTCCATCATTGTCTAAGATGAAGACAGCCTTCACGGTGTACAGCGAGGGTTCCTGGTTGAAAATAAATCGACATTATTTTCAATAATTCACATTACAGGGATTTTTTATTTCTATTATGTCATAATTACACCTTAAAATGCTATTATATTATGCCTAGGCTGTTTGTTAGCTTTCACTCGACTGGGTCCGGCCGGGCCAAAGTTCTGTCATGCACTGACTACCACTGATTCAAAGTCTGAGTGTATCACAGAACTTGAGCCAGGTGAACAGAAGGAGAAAACTATTCTTTGGTCACCTTTTCAGAACATCAGTTTGGAATACAAGAGCATCCTGTCTCGAGACACAGACCTTCAGGGCTCAACAATGAAACTTCGCCCTTTGTAAATTATAATATCTGTTTCACAGTAAGGCAAAGTGTTACCAATGACCATTTAACTAAAACAATAAAATATGAAGCATATCCATTCCATCCAAGTAAGAGCACAGCTTCTATTGTATGTAAACAATGACTTAAGCATTGTCAACTTTTTTTTTTTTTACACTGCTAGAAATGAATAAATTAACTGTAAAACTGTCAACATTGTTACATCAGGAACTATGGCCTAATATATCCAATATATAATATCACTGTTTTTAACATTTTTTTTATTTAAAAGTCATCCTTCGTCTACTACAATGCTTAAAATCATAAAGAAAAGTACTTTAAATTTAACCTTTTCTCACATTAAAGGCATTTATTTTGTAGAATATTTTTTTCCACAGCTACAGTTTTAATAATTTGCAGTTGTATACTGTCTATATAGGTCAACTCATAAGAGCATTAAAAAGGTCCATGGCAAGCAATAACCCTGATCTCCTCCAAGTATCCACCTGTGGAATCAATCACGCGCACCAAACAGGCAACGCGCGCGCTCCGCTCAGGCAGAGACGCATCGAGGACGTGGCATCCACGTCCACTTTTGAAAAGCCACATCTTGATCTTCCACGACTAGACCGAAGAAAAAAAAAACTTTCAGAACAAACTAAACACAAGTGGAGAATGACGTGGAAGAAATGGAAACACTATGCTATACGTTCGCATTGTGCACATCAATGATCCATTCATAATCTGAAAAATAATGTTAAGGTTTGCTCATATTAATTTTCGTGCGCTCGTAAACAGAAACCGTATCGGTTTCTGTCAACGATTTCGCTTTCGCGAGGAAAAAAAATACATGCACGAGTATATTACAAGACAACTCACACTTCCAGTTAGTTGACAAATGTACAGTTTCTATATTGTTCCAACTTAGCACGCTACGCCTAAGAATAATATAAAGAGAAAATAGTCGAAAACATATTTCTCCATAGATTTCAAATGAAAAACTGCTCACAAGCTGCTAAAGCTAGTCGTCAACCTACTATTTCAATGTGTACAATGAATTAAAGAAATAAAAACAGCGATTAAATGGCACACATATCTTACCAGAGCAGTGGAGTCCATGGTGGTAGCACAGTGTTGACGTGGACAGCTTTGAGCTGTCATTACAGTGGCGCTCCTAAACCCTCTGACTCACAGTGGGCGTGTCTGCAACCAAAGCCCTCAATCCGCCATGTTGGCTCAAAACTTGGGCAGCACCAAGCAGTGCTGCCGTACAGGAGCCACAATGGCGCCTTTCATAGTAAGCTTGTTTGTGGGAAGTCTTGGGAACGAAATTAACATTTTTGGCGTCATGTCATTTGCTCTAATAGTGAGTAAACCGTTTTGCAAAGATAGTTTCAAGTGACTTCCACATCACACAGGAGTCAGACGTGCAATGAATAGATAATGAACGACAGCTGTAAGCCAATGAATTATGTAACGTCACCACTTTCTACTAGCGCGACAGGGGGCAGCAAAGCTGAAAAGGTTCAGGGGAAAAGGATCTTGCTTACACTCAGCTTAATGTAAATACATTAGTCTACTTAAAATGTCTTAACAATAACAAAAATATGAATAATAGGCTAATCTGCATATCCCCATACCCCATATAATAGGCATGCTGTAGCTTATGTTATGTTAATGGTGTTTGGTAAACCATTGTATATTCCTCTAAATAATAGCCTACTATTTTATAATGTAGCCTACTGCATTTTGCTTTCATACAGTAGCTCATGAAACAGTTCTATTGTTATCATTTTGTCCTGTTAGTTATCATGTGACACTTGTTTCATGGTCTTATGATAAACAAGGAAAGCTCTGAAAAACACAGCTGATGTGTTATTAGAAAAATCAGTTACCTAATCTGTCCTAAACACCGACAAACTGGGCGAGCACGCGCGGTCTTGCCGAAAGAAAACTGAAAGGCTCATCACGTCATGTAGGGAGGAGACCATGCAATACTTTCCGCCACTGCCCCATAAATACACTCGCACACTGTTATACAGCATGTGAAGTTGTGTGATTCAGATCATCCAGGAGGAGCATCCTGCTCTCACGCCTTTAAAGCCTATAGCGACTACCAGAACTCTGTGTCCGTAGACAAGGTAATGTTTCGACTAACTTATATTGATAGACTAAACAGCAGATACTGCGAGCATATGCGAAATGTAATGGAACTAATAGCTCTCTACATCGTTCATTTGAAAATATGAATCACTGGGCTTAAAATGATTGACATAATCATGAAGTTTATTAGCGTAAAGGCATAGGCCTATTCTTATTATAATATTGTGAAATAACTAACTGTAGCCTAAATGTGCACGTTTGCATTGCTCTTAATCCTGTCACAGGTTAGGACATTTTTTTTAATTATGAACTATTATGAGTTATTGTATTGTAGCCTATTGTTAATATTGTGAAATGTAATATTTTATTCAATTAGCTACTAATTTATTTTAACACTTGGACCTCTAGTGTTTATTTCCCGAGAACAGTTTTGATGACGTTATAGCTGACTCAAGTCGCCTGTTGCCTTATGAAAAAAATCAATAAGTGGGTCAACGGGAGTGTGTCACGCGTACTTGCAGCGATCTTCAGTCTTGTTGACTCGAGTCAAGATAGCAGAAGATTCTCGAGGTTTCGCTGCCTCGCCTACGTTTAACCAAAAAAACCTGAAAATAACATGCCTACACAGCACAACCTCGCTTGACTCATTGCTTTTTAAGGTTACAATTTTTAATTGAAATTCTATTCTGTAAATGCATATGCATCTCTTCATAGGGATGATAGCAAAGAAATGTATTTGTGTTCTTTATTGTAAGATTTTGGTTTTATAATATAAAAAAACTCCTACATTTCTTTTTATTCATTCATTCATTTATTTTTCTTTTATCTCTTTTCCTTTGTCTTAACTTATTGTTTTGTATGATAGGCTATAGCCTGATGTGACAATTGAATAATCTCAGTATTTGTTTGTAAATCTATCAGTTATGACTGACTTTCTGATATTGTTCAACAAGATTATGAATACAAAAAGGCATCCTTCCGCAAGTGTAAGTTCCTGACATAACAGAATGATATAATAGGTGGAACGCTGTATTGACCAATCAGAGCTCAGGAACTTAAAGGGACAGTTCACCCCAAAATGAAAATTATGTTAACATTTACTCACCCTCAAGTTGTTCCAAACCTATGAGTTTCTTTCTTCTTTTGAACTCAAAGGAAGATATTTTGAAGAATGTTTGTAATCATACAGTTGATGGGCCCCATTGACTTCCATACTATGGAAATATACTATTTTTCAGATTTTCATTTTCAACCTGTCCCTTTAACATTCCTAAATGGAGTCTCAGCCTTTACAGTGACCTTGATTTTTCTCATTAACATAACTTAAATATGATTTTCAATTTCCATTCTAAGTATTTCACATCTCTCAGGTGTAATGCATGCCTCTCCCACTTTTTGAAGCTATATTGATAAAAAGCAATAAAGATGGTGATTTTTGAAATAGCCTATTTTCTTTTCTTTTTTTGAGGATAGCCTACATTTACCCACAAAAGAGTTAATCTAAGCAACAATTCATTTGCATTAAAACACTGACTGATAATTTGTTCAATTCTGATATCAGGCTATATCATTCTTCTTCTCTATTTTAGGATTTTGTGGGGGGAAAAACAACAACTTTTATTTCTGGAGAGTTTTGAAAGCTCCTGGCACTGTTCTCGGCCATGCCGGAGCTAAAGAAGTACCTAACTGAGGGCCTGCTTCAAGTGGCTATTCTTCTCAGTCTGTTCGGGATGCGTGTGGACGTGGATCCCTACCTGCCCCCCATTGGTGAAATCATTCAGGGCCCAAGTTTAGCTCTAACTCAGACTCAATTCCACAATCTGCGAAACATCCTGGATGGATATAACCTGCACCCAAAAAGCGTAGACCTAGACGGTTTCTTCACAGCCCGCAGGCTTCTGAGTTGGGTACGTTCCCTAGACCGCATGCAGGTGCCAGCGCCAGAGTTGGAAGCCTGGTTGGTCCACAGGGAGTCTGACAATGGAGTCTCCATTCCAGGTCAAGTAGGTCTCCTTGAGGAAGTTGGAGGACTTGAAGATGTGGAGGAACCCTCAGAGCTAAGCATGAGGTTGGGAAATGGAGGAGAACTGGGTTATGACGTCGTTGAGGATCAAAGCCTTGGACCTTTGGGGCATATGTCAAGAAACCTCAACCATCCAGACGAAGATGAACTCATTAAAGAGGTAAGCAGTGAAACCAGTGAAAGCTGCGAAAAACCCACTGTGTCAATATTTGTACAAAATTGCAACAATTATTACTTGGAGACACATTTTGATGTATCTCTCAAAAGTTGGGGTCAATAAGATGTTTGTTTTTTTAATAAATAAATAAATACTTTTGAACTAGTTTGCATTAAGAGGATTAAAAGGATAAAAAAGTTTCTAAATATAATGTTACCAGCAATTTCTATTTTAATTAAATGCTGGTCTTTTGAATTTTTAATTAATCAAAGAAAATGTATTCCTCAAAAACATTAAGCAGCACAACTGATTTCACAAATGAAAATTGAGAGTAAGATGCTTCTTTTAAAAACATATTGCTGATCCCAAAGTAAAAAAAAAAACTGTAAAAATATTTGTAAAAGTCAACTACACCATGTACAAGTCTTCTAATTAGCTATGTATTGTATTTGCCTTCTACAGAGCGCAGAAATCTGGTTTAACAAAAAGAAAAACAATTATTACATTTTGTTTCCTCATGGCATGATTTCCAGTTAAATCGTGCCCTTACAAATAAGGAAGTGTTTTACCTGTGAATCTTATTAGGATATCAGCTGACTTGACAGTGAGTTGCAAAATTATGCGAAACAAGAATAATAATTAAAAAAGTTGCTTAACCACGTTAAACAAACTGTATTTGCTAATATCAATTCCGCAAACACACACCCAAACAGCACTGGCTCAATACCAGACACGTCTGGTCTGGATGTGTTTTTTGTTATTGAGTTGGACAGATGCATGTGTCCTCCTCTCTGCCCTGAGGCACAGCTGAGCGTTAAACAACCTCAAACATCTTGGCTGGGTTTCCCCTCCACGTGTTACTTAAGTGTTGCATGTTTGTTGTCCTACTGACCGTTAGAGTTTCATGAGATCCAGAGTATTCTTGGTAATGGGGCTAAAGTGTATACTAGCATGTTACGTAAGTGTCTGTATTGTAAACAATTTCAACTAATGATTTTCAGACTCAAGAATAAGTCGAAAATTATCAATCTTAGATCTAAGTCCATATTATTTGTTAAACCATATATTGAGCAAATGTCTAAACAGTCATTTCAATTTTGTTTTGGAGGCCAGGTTCAAGGTAAAAAAGATAAAAACATTAAAAGTTCAACATGAAACATTAATTTCTCATTGTAGCATCACTTCCTTTCTCACAGTGTCTGAAACGGTTCATTAAACGATTCAGATTCTCTAAACCCCGCCTCTCTGAGAGCCTACTCTGCTCTGATTGGTCAGATGGCCTAGTCTGTTGTGATTGGTCTACTGCTTACAGTACATTTTGCAAACGAAATGCCCAGTACCATATCTATATACCAAGCTGAAATTATTATTATCTAGAACCTTTTTTATCTCTCTTTTGGGAGCCAATATCTTTATTTGTCGAGCACTTTGATTTTTGCAGACCTTTTAAAAATGTACACACAGTATTAATATTATCCTAAATATCCTAAAAAGCATAATAGGGACACTTTCAACTGGTTTATCACATGACCCACAGCAGGCTGCCAACAAATGCACACAGTGCCCAGACTATTTAGTGTGACTGTACGGCTGCCTGGCTGTGTGCCCACCACATTATTGACATTTGTGAGAAGCATCGAGTCGCTTTCTTTAGCTTTCTGTTCACATGCATAAATTCAGCGGGACAGCTAGGGAAATTTCGACTGGATGCATTTTACTTTCTGTTTCTTCAATGGGCTTTGAAACAGAGTAAGATGTTACACAGTACAAGACTTAATGAACTCGAATTCCCCTTGAGTAAGGACCCTGAACTTGAAACAGCTGCCAAGTCCCCTACATGTACAGAGTACAGACCAGATCAAATTTGACACGTTTCCATGCACATGATCCGCAGGGCTATTTCTGAACCAAGAGCCAGTTTAGAATGTACAAAAGGCTGCATATTTGGCCCTATGGCACATTTGACCTGTATTGACTGGCGGCCATGGTGTTCCTGGATCAGACTGTTGACTCTCTCACCCCTAGAGATTAATAAAAGCATGCAATCTGGTGATAAGTTAATCTTTGGGTTTTGAGAGAGATGGCAAGTACTAAGCTGATGCTGATTTATTCATAGATTTCAGGCATATGACTAGTGCGAAGACTTGCAACCGCAGCACAGGCCTGTCAATTTTCCATCTCCAAAAAAGAAAAACAAAAATATGGGAACAAAATGTTTGGGCACTTGTGATCCACAGGAAATATTGTCATAATAGAATCATTACTGTATTATCGAAAACCCCCCCTCCCGAATCACTGCAGTTCAAACAAGGGCACGTACTTGACTGTGCAAGCTTGTTGTAACCCCAAATATAAACTGACCCCTGTTAGATGTGCCTGAGCATGTGTTGGCTTGGCGTCTAAAGCACCATCCTGGCTTGTTTTGTAATCCGAGAAGACATGCACATTTGCTTTCGCAATGCCTGTTTACCAGCTACTGATCAAGTGTCTAGGCCCATGCCCTCAAAATGGACTCAACGGACAGTGCATTAAAGACATCTTACAGCTCCACATACCTTAAGCTCATAGGTAA
Organism: Pimephales promelas; assembly: GCF_016745375.1. The sequence continues at coordinate 8,391,600 of NW_024121321.1, forward strand.
ACAGGCAGCTGAGACCTTGTCAAACCCTCTCTGACTGAGCATATAGGTGTGGAAGTTGATTTGTCCTAATAAACAACCTAATCTTAACTGTAAGGCAGGGGGGACTTGAGCTGTTATTCCCCTAATGCCAAAACATATTAGTCAACCCATGATAGTCACAAGGACGACAGGGGTCTATGGAGGCTAAGGGGACTTCCAATAACAACCACAGAGACACAGAGACCAATCGTTTTCATTAATCACGCTCCCAACCAGGGAAAGGTTAAGTCTATTTATAGCCAAGAGATGTCTGTTGTCTGTAAATGTATGGTTCAATATAGGCCAAAACATCACCCATTTGGATGATCATTACATGCAAAGTGAGATATTTCAAGCCTTTTTTGTTATAATTTTGATGATTATGGCTTACAGCTTATGAAACCCCCCAAATTCAAAATTAGAATATTGTGAATAGGTTTTCATAGCTGTAAGCCATAATCATCAAAGGCTTGAAATATCTCACTTTGCATGTAATGAGTCTATATAATATAAAAGTTTCAATTTATATTAGTTACAATTTCCTATCCTTACTAGACCTTTGTTTTGCATTTGCAGGAGGGAGATGGTATGTCTTTCTTCAGGGAACAAGAACCTCAGCAAAATGTCCACTTGGAGCAGTTGGAAAACGCAAGAACACAACCACTCAGCTTGTTTAATGAGGAAGAAGAGGAAGAGGATGAATTTATGGTGGAGAGCTGGAGGAATTCAAATCCATTTCACAACCAGATGTTTGGAGAGGATCTACAGGTGACCGTGAATAAGGCACCAAGTATTTGATATTTTAGAAGTATGATTAAACGAAAATATGAATAAAATATTTTAGATATCTTAAATATCAGGAGAGAACAAAACACTAAATTAAGGTGTTTATCTGACAAACTTATTTGGCAAAAAAAAGGCAAACTACAGCTACATGTTTTTTTTTTACCATGCCAAAAAAACAAAAAAAAAAAAAACAGGAAAAACAAAAATTTTGTATTTATTTGTACAACAGCACAACAAATGTTCTGCACAATTTGGCTTGTTTCATTGCTTTATCACAAATATAACAATCGACTCCAAGCACAACTACGCAATATGCTTATGAAATCATTAAGAATTTTTGTAATAATATTTGAATAAGATTTAAAGGCCACTACTCTATTTCTTAAATTTTACATTATATTCCATGAAACAAAACACTCAATTTTGTGATTTTTTTTCAAATTCTTTTATATTTGCAGAGAAATATGTACCATGAGCTAAAGTACTGAATTAGCATATTGTAAAAAAGTAAAACTGAATTAGCATATTGTGTAAAAAGTAGATTTCGGCACACAATGTTTTACTATTCAGTGCTGCTTCTGACCTTGATGAAGACTTCCCACTTTCCAAAGAAGTGCAGGATGAGCATCATAGTTTGACCTTGACAGATAACAGAGTGATATGGGTTTTATTTAACAATTTCCTCAAGCTCACTTACTGCTCTTTCAGTTGTCAGGTGTAAGGGACGACGCTTCTCTTGCCATTGAAGAGTGCTTGCATCTCATCGATGACAACTTCGCCTCAGAAGAGGATCCGGAGGTGAGAATCTGATCTAGGAGGACACAACGTTTAATCTTTTTACAACAATTAATGCAATAGAAATTGTTAGAGTTAGAGAGAGAGAATCTTTTGAAAGGAAATGCAAGCTTTCCAAACTCGTTTGAAAATCTTAATTTTCTCAGTTGACAGGTCCTGGTTTACAGAATGTAGGAGAACATGCACTTCAGTTTCAGAGGCCACTCATCTCACCCTTGTTGCCTGAACAGGAATCTGCATTTACCATAGAGCAACAGTGGCAAGATGTTTTGGCCATCATGGAATCACAGGTATCTTACTGTCAAGCATCTTACTGTCAAGTCTCAAATTCAAGTTCATCAGTGCTTCAATGAACATATGTGACACGCTCTATCATTTTGGGTCTTAACAATGAATAGTTGGAGAAACACAATAAGCAAAGAACTGTTTTAAATGTTATACAGTCTCAGTTTTCAAATGTATGGCAATTGTTTGTTTTTTACAGGATTAAAACATTAAATGCCATTTTGACGCACTTTAAAGGAGAACTCCAGCGCAAAATGAACCTTTGGCTAATAAAACATTGGTATCTTGTCGACCGTTCTCTGAGATGTGTTTTCATGATAATCGAATGTAAAGAGTTTTATCTCTAAAAACTGTTTAGCATATAGTGCTAGTATATAGGGCATATAATAAGTAAAAAGAAATAGCTTGTTTATACCACTAACGAGGCTCAAAATAGCCCCACACTAACACAGTAACATAATGAGGGTCCATACATGCAAAACGAAGCATTGAGAACTTTGTAAGTGTACAGACCGTTTTATCTTAAGAAGATACTTTATAAAGACAGTCCACTTCGTGTATACAGGCAGGAGAAAACAGCCTCGACAAGTCGAACCACGAACGCTGTTCATACAGATCAGAAGTTCGCTGAACTTCATACAGTCCAGGTCACTCGGCACGTCGTTCTTGGTTCGACTTGTCGAGAGTCGAGACTGATGGCTCCTGCTATACACGAAGTGGACTCTTTATAAAGTATCTTCTTATTAAACGGTCTGTACACTAACAAAGTTCTCAATGCTTAGTTTTGCATGTATGGAGCCTCATTATGTTACTGTGTTAGTGTGGGGCTATTTTGAGCCTTGTCAGTGGCATTAACTAGTGGTTTCTTTTTACTTATTAAATGCCTCCATATACTAGCATTATATGCTAAACAGTTTTTAGAGATTAAACTCTTTACATTCGATTATCATGAAAACAAATCTCAGAGAACGGTTGACTAGGTACCAAAGTTTTATTAGACCAAAGGTTCGTTTTGTGCCGGAGTTCTCCTTTAATGTGGTGTGAAAGATCACTTTCCGTGTTCCACACCGTCAGGTCCGCACAGCTTTCAAAGTAAACTCAACCGTGGATGGACTCCTTCCACATACGCACAGTCCAATTGCTTTTTAGGGCCCATTCAAGTCAAGCTCAACTTTGTCATTTTAAACATAGACATGCAACAAGTCCTATCACATAGAGCAAAGGCATTGTGGCGCGCTTGGTTATTCCAGGCCATTTTCTCATAAACAAGTTTATGATAGACAGCAACCATTTAAATGATATCTTGACAAGGATTTGTTATATCATAAAAACAATCACTTTTCATGCAGGCCTAATGTTTTAACTCAAAATGTGTTTCTGGGTCAAAGATTCAAAATGATGGACCAATTCACGTGTTTTATTGACCTGGCAGTCAGAACCTTTTTTAACTCTCTCATCTCTATAGGACATGGATATAGCCGAAACAACAGGCGATTCCCCCCTAAATATAAGTGATTCAGGCAGAAATGCTGGATCCATGGACAACTTTATTCATCAGGATGTTAGCCTTCACCAAGCCACTCTGCCAAGTTCCACTGATGCACAAAACAGCGTCACCATGGAAGAAGCCTGTCGGATTAACAACCACTCCTTGCCAAACCTCAACTTGGACACCCCTGATAATGTAGAAGCTTTTGAAGACTCTGATATCATAGCCCTCCTTACTGGGACAAGCCTGGCAAGCCCTTTAGATCCTCTGCTAGAGGAAGCCATGCTTGATGAGATTGGACTAATGGATTTGGCCCTGGAAGACCTTGACGAGCAAAACCAAGCAGATTCTGACTCTGGTTTATCCCTGGACTACAGCCAAAGCCCTACCTCCACTATTGGATCTGAATCTTCCAGTTCCTCGTCATCATCTTCATGCTCTTCATCACCCTCCAGCCCAACCCCTAGTTTGATACCAGAGGAAGGTGCTGTGGGCTACACCCATATCAAGGAAGAGGATGGAGCTGTGGGTGGCTTCATGCCAGAACAAAGCAAAATGTGTCAGTCAAGTTTGTTGGAAGCCAGGCAGTTCCATCGTCTTCCTTGGCTCGAGCACATCGGACACGATCATACCTACAACCAACCTCAAAGCCAGAAGAAGCCTCCAAAAGATCCCTTCGACGAGTCGAAAGAGAAAGTGCTGGAGCATCTGTCCAGCCGGGATGAGAAACACGCACAGTCGTTGAATATCCCGTTCTCCAACGAACGCATCGTAAACTTGCCCGTTGAGGAATTCAATCGTTTGTTAGCAAAATATCATCTCAATGAGGCTCAGCTCTCGCTCATCAGAGACATTCGCCGCAGGGGTAAAAACAAAATGGCTGCTCAGAACTGTCGCCGAAGGAAGCTAAATGTCCTCGTGGGATTGGAGCGTAATGTGGATAGCCTACGACGCCTCCGGGTCAGACTGCTTAGGGAAAAGTCAGAGATCTTGTGCTCCATCAGGGAGATTAAGCAGCTTCTTAATAGCCTGTATCAAGAGGTGTATGAGAGACTGAGGGAGGAACAGGGACTGCTCTACTCTGACAACAACTTTACGTTGCTGCAAGACTGCACCAGCCCTGTAACATCCCAAAGCAGATCAGATTCACACTCCAGACGCAAACTTAGCAAGAGACAAAAACGCAAGAAGTGAGGAGGACTCTTCAATGAGCTGATTTCGATTAGTTCTACATGCTGGTTTTCCGCAGTTCAAAGGAATTTTACACCAAGTAGGGTATTTTTACCCAAGAGATCATCCTTTAAGATGTCATATACTGTGTAGCCACATAATACAACTTGACTGAACTTTAAGTTCCATAATGTTAATTTAAAGGGCAATGCGAGTTTCCTTGATCTTTTTATGTTAAAGACGTTGAAATATACTCTTAAACAGACTGTAAAGGGCAGCAAACATGCAGTTTGTGTCTGAGGCTGAATCTAGCCAGAGAAAGCACTCAACGCTGTTGCCGATGTCACATGTAAAGTGGGCGTTTCTGAAAGGCACAACAGCAAATAACAGACCGTTTATTTATAAGGGCCACAGAGAGGGTCCCTCCTTGCCAGCAACCAGTCCCTGATTCACATGAGATTACAGCAAATGACAATTATTTCCCAATGGAGAAAAATACATTTTTTCTCACTCGGTTTCCCTTGGATGTCCCATTAGCGAAGAAAAGACTATCGCAAGATTCATGCGGACATTAAGAACTAAAATAGGATTCTCCTAAATTGTTCCCAAAAAAAAAAAACAGTTCAATAATCCTGTGTTAGAATGGCAAATTGTGTTTGGAATTATGCTTGGAATCCAAGTATTGAAACAAAGTGATAATGCATTCTAAATATTGCCTACTGGTTTGATAAAAGTGTTGGTTTGCCACCTCATTATAGGGAACACCACACAACGAACGTACTTTTAGTTTTGAGTTCGATTAACTTTAACTTGATTACAAGGCTGTAAAGTTTTATGATTTTTGACCCACCATGTTTTGAGTGAACTGGAATTCTGTCCTTGAGTTTGTGTGGTTTATTTTAAATTGTATTGCTGTAAGTTTGATGAAATGTTAAAAACTGGTATTTGATTTCATTCATATTTAAAAAAATGCCTTGTAAATAATTTAAACCTTTTTATATTAAATTGTTTATGTACCTTGTGATTCATATTTTGCAGTGAATTTAGGTTCTTAGTCACAAGCTCTTTTGTTTAATTAAAAGCTATTTATGGTATTGAATTTTCAATTTCTTTTCTGTAAAATAGGACCTTAATACAAAGTACATTTTTAAACAACATTTCTTAATAATCATAGATAAAAAAAAACAGAATTAATACAAAAGTTTAGTTTAATGAACAAATAATCATCTCCCCCTTGAAAAAGTGAAAATGAAAGAAAGCAACATGCATCAAACAGTACACTTTAAAAGAGAAAACAGACAATCAGAGAGTAATATAATGCAGTCACATTACTGATTGTGTACAACTAAAAGCACTTCAGGGTTCTCTGGTACGCAGCAGAAGAGTATGCCACTATTAATACCATATTTAGCGAAAGACGTATCCAGTGATCAAAGCACTATTTTAACGAATGCCAAAACATTTTGAAGAGCTTCATTACAGTTTAAAATTAACATTACCAATACTAACATGTTTATGCTGGTGCAAAAGTGGTACCAAGAGACCTGATCTGTAGCATGGTAATGTTGGTGAGCTTTTCTACCTTCACTACACATTTACGTTTATGAAAAAAAAGAAAGGTGCATTAAAGCTGTGTAGTACATTCTAATTCATAAGCACCGCCAAAGAGAGTAAAACAGTGTCAACCTCTCATCAATGTTTTCATAAGTATTGTGAGCCAGGAAGCTGGAATCTAAAGAGTATATTTACTCTTCACACAGTAATGCAACTGATAAAATACACTGACAGCTAATAGTTAAAAATAAACATTTATATAAGATTATGGGAAATGCAGTTTACTAAGCTGACTAGAATTGATAAAAAAAAACCCATTTGTGAATATACACACACATACATTGTTTGTGTGTGCATATCTGCAGCTCATATCCTCAAGTGGTGAACAAATAAAAGGCAAGAATACTGTATACATGAATAAATTCAAAAATACTGCTAAAACACCAAGACCGCACTACACAGCAATGTGCTCACTAATAAGGTGACAACAGTTTTGAATGCATTTACACAACAAATGACTTAAGTCTCAAACAAATTGATGAAAAGGAAAAGGAGAAGGCTTAAGGAATTAGGTCATACTGCCCTGAGAAGACAAAACACAGTAACTGTACACAATCATAACTGAGTTGAGCAAAAAACTACGCCTAGATTCAGAGAAAACTACAGACTGATATCAAAATCACAATTTACTCAAACTTTATATCCATTGTTTGTTTGTTTTTTTCAGTTATAGTGTTGCATACTTACTATGTTTAAACTTAGGACAGCATTTTACATTGAGACACGTTCTGATCTAGACATTAAATGTCCTTCAAATCTCTTGTCAGAAAAACAGAGCATGAGGATGTGCACATAGGATCCATTCCATTAAACATATACATAATCAGGCGTTCACCACCGGGAACGACAACTGGGCAACTACTGCAGCATATACACCCCATTTCCCATAATCAAACAAAAAAGAAAGAGAAAGAGAAGCAAAGAGGAAATACAGTCATCCCGTGTTGCTTATGGGATCAGTATTTTGATTAAAATCACTTTTGATGACTCCACGTCTGTATATCATGCTCTGAATATACTCCGAGTCCGATTTTATGGCATCGAGTGTAAGCATTTTTGTCTCGGTTCCCCCATATCTAAACTTCCCATGTCCCCCCACCCTAACTAGTACTGACTTGCCACCTATCTTGTTTTCCCTCACAAGCCTAGTTCTTATCGTCTTTCTTCTCTTCTTCTTCAGAAGGGTAAGAGTGCCATGTGAGTCGCTCTTCGTAGAATGAGATGACCACCTGCGGGCACTTCACATTAGCCTCTTTGGCTGGAACGAGATCTGCCTCGTCAGAGTTTTTCCTGTAGAGAACAGGCAGAGGGGAACACAATTAAATAAGCACTTGAGGTAATGCAATTTAGCCCATCATACAGACTGGGGTTTAAAAAAACTGTTAACACATGGCAAGTGTGCAGGAAAGGTCATGCGACATCCGTTTTCGGTCATGTAGTGTGGATGGATCTTTTCTGAAACAGGTGAAACACCAGTATGGAGGAGGATTGTTTTCGTGTGTGTGTGTGTTAAAACTAAAACGCACTAGTGTGGACATATGAATGAGGAATTTTTTTATGAATGAGGCATTTTTTTAAAATGAATGAATGAGGCATTTATATAGCGCTTTCATATGTACTACTGTACACCAAAATCGCTTTACAATCATATCAGGGGATCTCTCCTCAACCACCACCAGTGTACAGTATCCACTTGGATGATGCGACAGCAGCCACAGTACAAAAAGCAAACACTATACTTTTTCACATACAGTTTACTTTTTTTGTTTAACAGTTCTATATAACGTATTAGATATGACGGCTAAATGGAGACCGTAAACTATTTAAGATGGAGAATGTGAGCCCTGTGATATCAAGCACCTGTTTGTTTGACCAAAGGTGGACAATTTTCATTATTTTCTAAACGGAGCTGAAATTACTAGGTATGCACCAATAGGATTTTAAGATTTTTTTGGGGGGGCTGATACCGATTACAACAAACAATTAGCCGATTCTGACACTAATATTTGTCACTTGCTCTCTTATTTGAACCTTTATTAAAAAAAGTGTTTTTTTTTTTATTTAAAACATGATCAAAACACTAAGCATTAAGTTATACTAGCTAGGCTATTGCTGCATCAAATAAAATCTAATGAACATGGATTGGATCCATTTAACATTCAGCAGGCCAACATAAATACAACAGAACAAAGATACATATGAAGTAAACTGTGCTTTTAGGTGGGTTAAACAGTTTTCAGGTTCATAAATAAAGTAAACACTTGTAAAATATATGCATATTCTTCACTGCATATTCTAAATTAATGGTGCATTGTGTAATATTTAGGAGGATTTGTTCACAGAAATGCAAGATCATGTAACGACATCTTTTTGTTAAAGTTTCTGAGTTTATGATATGATGATAGATTTTCTCAAATGAAATGTTACAATGCTCATGAAGAGTCTCTGGAGATGAAATTCATGCATTCAAGTCCTCAGAGTGAGAAAACACAGAGTGTTACGCATGCTTCAGTGTGTGTGTGTGGTAAATTTAACCGCACGGCTGCGCCATTCATTCACACAGACACAGAACATGCAGGATTCATATTTAGTCTTTTTGTGGTTTAATATTCACAGACACTAGTCTATATTGCGATTTGATTTAAATGTACTGACCTAATTTTTTTTATTTATTCATTTTAAAATTCACACAAATTCCGGTTCCGGCAAATTCCAATAATATTATATAAGACCATCGGTTAGTTATATCAGCCTTCTATCTTGCCGCATCATCAGAGCATCTCTAGAAATTACACTTCGCATTTATAAAATCGTAATATTTACATACCATTTCATTAGAAACATGAGCTCGCCGCTGGAATCTGTGGCTCCAATGATGCGTTCTGGGTCTAACCCCCGTGAAAAGCCTCTCGGCTTGTCTTGCTGCAAAACATTAGAAAATAATTTATTATTCACATGCAGTAAAAGTTTCATCCAAGTAGTCTTCCATACAGGAACATTTTTTCAACTTTCTAATCAGCATGTCTTTATGCGTGGTTTGAACCAACTTTTTAAAATTTTAGTTCTCACAAGGACAGGGAAGCAAAAAGGTTGTGCTAAGATTGTCTTGCTAAATCTAAATTCACAGCTAGAATTTTATGTATCCTAAATGCACACAATTAAATAATGGTTTCACACTTTCGAATAAGAATTTCAGATTGGAATTGATTAACAAAAATATTCTGTTCATAAGTAAGATTTCTTTTTTTCATTAACCATGTAATTGATAAGAAGCCAACACAAATAAATGCATAATAAACATTTGCAAGATTTACAATTGCAAGACTCCCAAGCATTTGCTATAGTATTCCGCCATACATTATAGTTATCCACTTTACGTGCTTTTCTAATGTTTTATTGTGTCACCATTCTTGGCCGAGTTACACTACTTGCGTAACTGTGTTTAAATAGGGAAAACGTGGAAGTGTTTGGTGACTTCTCTGCTTGAATCCTAATGAATGAACAGGGCTAAGCTAAGTGCTAACAAAGTTTCGCCACATGAGAGCGATTTACTAGCCTGGTAATGCCAGACTCTGCTACTTCACTTTGCTTCGTAGACATAGTCTGGAATGGCATAATAGAGAAGTGTTTTCTCTCTCGCAAGGGGGCGCTTGTCTGAAGTTTAAAATCACTGGTTACCCGTAAGCCAATCAGATAAGTTTATTTATGATGTATGTTATGCGCTGACACAGCCGCATCGAGACATCATGCATCGAACTCAAATCTATGATCGAACTTCCACTGTAAACAGGGAGTGGTGCTTTTGTAAGGGCTGCAAAATGTGTGCCAACCAGGAATGAACAATTCACAAACTGGGTTATTTATATGGTTTACTGAGCCGCGGCCACCCCGCAGCGTCGGCACACCCTGCTCTCACGAGTCATGACTGATTTAGCTTCCGAGCCCCTGCTCTCACGATCACGACTGGGTAATAGGAAGTTCATTTTATTGACTCTCTGAGTCATTCGAGTCATTTCGTTTATTTAAGTGGCTTTAAATGTTATGATTTTAACAGCCAAATTCCCCGATCACATCCACCTACGCAATGTTGATCATATTCTGAATTAAGAAATCATAATGCAGTAAAAAATTATTTACAGGCAACATAAATAATCACTTTACCTTCCGAGTCTTACGTTCATTTGTCAAGAGACATACACAATGAACAGATCATTCATGAATCACCTATCTGGGACTAATGCAGCAGAATGTTGAAAAGAAATATGGTGGATTGTTGTTATTATTATGACAATAATAATATGACAATAAGAGCGCGCCAGGAGCGTTCCCAGCCGAGGAGACCGAGAAGTGACGTATGGGGGTAATTTATGTCCTTATACATATGTGTCTAAGTATATAGTCTGTTTGCACTGCGTGTTTTTATAGCAAAGTGTGCACTTTGCTCATGTGTCAGCTTGTGATCTGTAGTAAACACTGCATATGCCAATTTGTACATAACATTTGTTTAGAAACAACATTTGTAATCCAAAAAGAAATATTATTCATCAAACGGAATAATTAAGTCTAACCTCATCTTTCCTCTTTTTGGGCCGGCTGTCTTCTCCACCGTCTGTGTCAGATTCTCCTTTCCTCTTTCCACTAGAATCTTTCTTCTCATCACTTGCAGGTTTATGTTTAAGCATGTACTCTGCAATGAGATCAGGACAGTCCAGGTTGTCCTCTGGTTCCCATGTGTTGTCTTCTCTAAAGAAAAGGAAATCATTTTTCAATCAATTGACAGATTTGAATACCATCTTTTTTTTGGGGAGAAGGGCTGCTCCACTATCCGAACGCAAAAGTAAATATTTAATAATTTTTTTCTTTAAAATAATTTTTTCCTTCAGAGTTCTTTAAATAATGATAAAATTGCCAACACGTTTGCTTGGAATCCACTTCCATGTATTTTAGTCGAAATTAGGGCTGCATGATTTGGGGAAAATGTCATATTGCAATTATTGAGGTCAATATTACGATATAATAAACAAATTCCATGAGTCAGCTTGCTTGCATCTCAAAGAAAATGCACACAGATTAGTGATAATGCTGAAATGTGTATTTCTCAACTATTTATCAGTCAAATTAAGTTTCACTTTGTTTATATAGTTTCTTTTTTACCCAAAAAACATAAGGGCACTGTCTGATAAACACATGCACAAGTATTTTTACTCAATCTATGGCAATTTTTTGGTGAAGGAAGATAAGCCATGTGAAGCCAGTTAGTTTCACACTGATGCGAAACACTGTTTAAATGCTTCTTGAAGAACTGAAAAGCTCTTAAATCACGATTATGGCCAAAATGATAATCACAATTATTTTGATCAATATTGATCGATTAATTATGATTATTTGTTGATTTTAACCAAAACAAATTTTGTGCATAAAAATAAAATAGATCTCTTACTCTCCAAAATTCAGTGCATCTCCTTAAAGAATAAAGAAAACAACAAAAACTTCAACAGGGCTATTTTTTTTTTTCTCACTATTTTCCATTGCGTAAATGTATTTTAGGAAGCAAAATATAAACTTGCATTGTACCTGCATAATGGATGTGAATAAAACTCAAAATATACAATCAATAAAAACAAATGTTCCATAACAAAATGTAACTAAATGAGAACATGTCATGGCAGAACTATGCACTATGGAAGTCCGATTAATGGATAAGATTTAGTCATTCTAATTTGACGCTTGGGAAACATAAAACCTGGTTGTGGTGCAGTGTCAGTGATTAGTGCAATCTTACTGCATAAATTGAATCTTATTTAATTTAGGGATGCAATGATATGGCTTTTTCAAAAGGTATCGGCTGATACCGATACCAGCGCAGTTTTTTTTTTAAAAAGTCAAGTAGAATTTCTATAGCTATGTGTGTTGAACTGATCACTCTTCACTCTTCTGTGTGTTAAACACAATCTATTATATAGAAAAACAACAAATCCAAAAAATATATTATCATAATCTGTGACAAATGCTACTATAAACTAGATTAGTGGATAATTCAGCAGTAAAATTTAGTCAAGAAAAATCATGAGTGAAAAAAACAATTTTATATTGCTCAACTTTATTGCTGTAACTATAGTTATTAGCAGCGTCATTAAAATTTGATTAATTGTGCAGCCCTACTAAACTGACTGGTCTTTTTTTTATTAGCGGTGTAGAAAATGTGCAAACAGCTCTCAGAGAGAATGGGTTGTCATGTCCACAAATGCATTTATTTATTAGATAAAACCGCAGCATTTTGCGTCATATAATCATATAGACTTCACATTGCAATTTGGTTAATCGTGCAACACTAGTGGAAATCTGATATTAGTTACTTACTCTGAGAAGCCCTTCCACTTGAGCAGGAACTCCACTCGGCCCTTCACCACCCTTCTGTCCAGGACTTTCTCCACCACATATTCTTCCTCTTCCTCTACAACCTCCTCCACCTTCTTCTTGTTAAGCTTCTTTCCAGCGGTGGCCGCCAGCTTCTCGTCTGTGGAGAAAGAGGGCAGAAAAGAGGGTCAGTCTTTCCTGTGTGAAAAAAATCTTAAGTGGTCAAACAATTAAAATGCAATAAATGATGCAAGTTAAACTTGAAAACAGACACTATGGGGCTGAGCAGAACAAATACAAACAAACAGTGATAACTCAATGGCAGGGGGTCGTGCGCAATGATTCTCATTTGAAAGGTAGCCAAGGTCTGCCAACATTAGACAACTTTTCTGTATAGAGCAGAGTCAAAATGAGTGACATTTTAACTGCAGTCTAAAAGTGCAGCTCTTAATGATAAATTCTTGCTATTGAGACCAAGATCAGTTACTAAATTCATTCAGAATAGTTATCAAAAGAGGTTTTAGGGTTTCAAACTCATTGTCCACTCCTTAACTATTTTACTAATAGTTCAAAATTTGTAAAATTGTCAGATCCTAACCCTCATGTCATCTGAATTATACAAGTGGAACAAACACACCTTGAAGGGATAGTTCTCCCAAAAATTTCTGTCTGCTAGACACAAAAGATGAAATTTCGAAGAATGTCTGTAACTTAACAGTACTATGGAAGTCAATGGGGTCCATCAACTGTTTGGTTAGCCACATTCTTCAAAATATCCTTTTGTGTTCAGCAGAAGAAAGAAATTCATACAGGTTTAGAACAACACGAGGGTGAGTGAGTACATGACATAAGTTTCATTTTTGGTTGAACTATCCCTTTAAGCCGTTCAAACTTTTAGTTGTTAAGAATCAGTATAATCAAAATGCCAGCATCACTTTCCAAGCAGGGAAGATACCAGTTTGAACTAGAACCATAACCACTTGATGCTCATTTCACAACTTCCAACTTCTCAGTTTGTAAATGAAATATTTGGGGGTCAATATGATTTTTTTTTTTTTTATTACTGTTCTTGAAAGAAGTCTCTTGTGCTTATCAAGGCTGCATTTATTTTTTTAAATACATTAGAAAACAAATGTAATATTTCACAATATTTTTTTTATGTATTTTATATAATTTTTCATTTTAAATAATTTTAATTTATATAATATTTTATTTATATAAATTTATATTCATACAAATTGTAATTTATTCCGGTGATGGCAAAGTTCTCAAGTCTTCAAGTCACATAATTCTTCAGAATTTATTTTGATATGATGATTTTATGCTTAAGAAATATTTATTGTTATTATCAATGTTAAAAAACAGTTGTGCCGCTTTATTTTTGTGAAAACATTGATAATTTCAGGATTATTTGATGAATAGGAAGCTTACAATACAGCATTTATTTGTAATATAAATCTTTAGTAACATTACAAATTTATTTACTGTCAATGTTGATCAATTTAATCAATCCTTGCTGAATAAATCATGAATTTCTTTAAACAAATAAAAAAATAATAATCTTACGGACCTCAAACTCTTGAACAGCAATGCATATTTTGTGAACAGAATTGAAATTTTATGATAATGTATTTCGCCATCAAACCTTTAGACTATAATATCTGGATCTTTTCAGTATCGAAGACAATTCAACCCGCTATACATCAACGACCATTACACGATTGAATACACCATAGTAGTTCACAGCTCGTGTGGAGAACAAATGCGTAAACTAATCAAGCACAAATCAGGGTAATGCAGCCTAAAATGTCAGTACATTTTATAATTTGGTCTCATTTGTTAACGTATTAGTCAATGCATTAGCCATGAACAGCACTAAATCCTTATACAAGTTAGTTAGTTCACAGCGCATTAACTTATGTTAACAGATACAACTTGCCTATTAGAACACATGACATACAATAATTAAATTAGTAATAAACCTGATTTTAAAAATGTTACAAACAAATGAGACCTTAATGTAAATGCTTCCCAAATTTCTTCACTTTGAAACGCTCATTCTGTCTTTAGTGCACCAGACCAGAATCGCACCTCTGACCATAAATCACCTCTATTAGTCAGTGACAAATAATGGTTCACATGGCAGATGAAACAGCAGTCATGAAAACAGACAGTTACCAACAACCTGTGATTCAATAATAATAATAAAAAATAAAAAAAAATAGTTCAAGACTTGTTTAGAAGACAGAAACAATGTCTGGAAATAAACCCTCCTTCCAACACATTTGAAAGAAAAATAACAGTGAAGGAGAAAGTTGTGAGACACCTTCGGTGACGCTGGGAGCATCACTGGCTGTCTCTGTTGGTTGGCTCATGCTCGTCATGAAGGGGGGAGGCTCTGCGGAACCTTCCGGTTCCCTGTCAACGTCAACAGTGCTGAACAGAGTAAAAGTGTGGATTAGACGGGATGAGGGGGGGAGGGGTCAGGTGATATCAGGGAAAGAACAACAAGGCAGGAAATAAAATTATACACCACTGCGGATAACAGTTTGCTGGCTCTAACAAATGCAGCATTTCATAGTGCACAGCTCCCTCTGAAGCGCTTTGTAATACAAAAAACATTTATTACATGTATGCATTCCTATTTTTAGGACGATTCGTGTTTTTTCATTAAGGCTGGGTTAAAAATATTGATTTCACGATTTCTTCATTCTCATTTTGATTAACCAATATCGATATCGAAATCCAAAGAATCGAGGCCGCATTGCATGGTTCAAGTAGTGACGTGTCAATCATGAACGATTCATTCATTTTGAACAAATCTTTGATATGACTCAGGAACAATGAGTTGCCTCAGAGAGTGATTGGCTTATTTTGTGTTGACTGTGCATGCGCAACATGCCATAGATTCTCAATGAAAATTACCCCATGATTTACTCACCCTTCAAGCCATCCTAGGTGTATGAAATTCTTCTTTAAGATGAATACAATTGGAGTTATATTAAAAAATGTCCTGGCTCTTCCAAGCCTTATAATGGCAGTAAATGGCTGTATTTTTAAGTCCATACATCCATGATAAAAATAATCCACATGGCTCAAGTTAATAAAGGCCTTCTGAAGTGAAGCAATGTGTTCATGTAAGAAAAATTTAATTTTTTAAAAACTTTATCGACTAAAATAACTAGCTTTCAGCAGACTGTAGTCCACATCAATCTACGGTGGAAAGTGACCCTTGACGAGTTACTCTTGTGGTGCAAGTCGACTTGCGTAGTATGCGTACAGTCATCTGCAGGAAGCTAGTTATTATAGTCGATAGTTTAAAATATATATTTTTCTTAAACAAATGTATCATTTCACTTCAGAAAGACCCCAGAGCACAATAGAGGACTGTTATCATGGATGGATGCACTTTGATGGACTTCAAAACAGAAACAACCATTCACTGTCATTTAATACAACTTTGTATAACACTTTACAAAATTGTCTGAAAGAAGAATGTCATAGACACCTAGGATGGCTTGAGGCAGAGTAAATCATGGGCTAATTTTCCTTTTTGGGTGCATTCAGTCTTAAAATAACAGCAACATAATATTCCTGCTGCCATCAGTGTCATTAATGATAATCAAACAACAGAAGAGAATCACTCACTGTTCTTTAGTAGATTTAGAAGAATTAATCTGTAATTTATACAGTGAAGACAATGCAGTGCTGTTTTACATTTGATTACTTTCTGTTGAAAGATTGTTTTTTTGTTTGTTTGTTTTTCACAGCAATGCTATATTTTACAAAGCTCTAAGTTGTTACTAGTCACCTCTAAGAGGGTATGGAATATGTTGCTTATTCACAAAATAAACTAAAGAGTTGTCAATTTATGAGACTTCTCATCTCATTTTTTTTTACTTAAATAACATTGTTAAGAAATAGCTGGCCTGTTTTTATTATTATTATTTTTTTCAATGATCAAGGCCCAAAAATACTGCCCCAAAAATTCTGAGCACACTTCAGATCCAATTAAATGGGTCCTATTATTACAATGTCTTTGTTTTGTTTTTGGGGGTGTACTAGAATATATTTTCAAGCTTTTTTGTAAAAAAATAAAAAATAAATAAAATAATAATCAGGATTCGATGAAGCCTCTCCTTCCGAAAAATGCTGTGATTGTTTAGCTGGCCCAGTGTCTCATGTTTAGCAACGTGTAGCATCGCCCAAAATGTCCGGGATTCGGCTTTTGCGTTCTACAGTCGCCATTCATTATGTTTACTGTGGCGAGCACGACGAGTGAGGGCAGCGGGAGAATGACGCGAGGTGGTGTCGTGATTACTGATGAGCGACACTTGTGAGACGCACCGGTCTCGTATCTCTCACGGAGGAGCGGGAATTTTCTTAGCAATGTTAACTTAAAACGCACACCGAACACTTGTTCAGCATTCATGTAAACACTACATTCAGATTCACCAATCAGAATGAATTCAGTTAGATTGAAACAAAAGGTGTGCATGTAAACAATGAATGGCAACTGCAGAAAGCAAAAGCTGAATCTCTGAAATTTTGTACGATCTCGACGGCCTGACATGTCCAGGAAAAAGAGGATGGTAACCCTTACTACTCAGCTTTCTTCAACTAAGTTACTCAGCTTTCTCCACAGAACAAGAGCCTGCTAGCTTACACTCTAAAAAATGCTGGGTTGTTTTAACCCAACTTTGGGTCAAATATGGACTAACCCAGCCGTTGGGTTAAATTTTTACATTACATTTTTAACCCAACATTTCGGGTTTGTCCATATTTGACCCAAAATTGGGTTAAAACAACCCAGCATTTTTTAGAGTGTAGCTTCCAAAATAGATGTCTAACACTATGTAAAAGCCTGGTAAAAGTAGTGTTTTCTTATTAAAAATTATCATTAGTATTTTAATAAGTATATTACAAAACATTCATATTAACAAAAATATCATTATATGACCCCTTTAAAGAGTGAGCAAGCGCTCAGATTTCACCAAAAAAATTTCTTAATTGACCCTTCGCTAAGCCCCGCCCTCCCTAGCTACTGTTGCTACGCCTGTCAAGCTTTCACGCCTGGCACATCTATTTCAGTGTTTATGCACCGGTATCAGACATTCCCAAGAATATAATTACTCATTTTTGGTGAACATGTAAAATATATGAGAGAGCCAGTCTAAAGGGGCTACAGTATGCATTCGAGGGATATATTCACGACATATGTAATCGAGTATAGAATAATTTCATAAAAATTTAAGCTAAAGCCTATCGTCCCAGCGCAAGCAGCCGCCGCCTCTCATACGCTGACCGTTCAACTGGGAAACACAAATTGAGGAACAGCTGTGTTCGTGCACAGCAGGGTAAGAATGTGAAAATAATCTAATAAATCAAACTGCTGCTCACCAATAAATCTTGAGGAATAACACCAACACCGGGAGAGCCGCGATCGGATTGGGTTAAAGTTACTCAGTCAGGAGTAGGCTTTTGATTAACAAAATGCTGAAATATATTTTACAGTATGTCAGTGAGCCTCCATCTTGTCTTTATTCGTTTTATTTTACGTTCAAATATATGCATTATGAACACAGAACCGTCATTATCTCCAAGCTAAGTGTTTTTGTTAAACAACATGAGAATGAATAATTACTGACAGAATAGAGTGCCGAAGTTATAGAGAGCCTAAGTCCCTCCCCTTCCAGTCGACCACCATGGGACCTTATTTCGGAAAAATATTGAATGGTAGTCAATGGCGAGAGACAACAAATATTTTGATCTCGTTTGAATTGTGCCCTGAATTACACATATGATGTTTGTCAATTTAAAAGATACATTTTAAAGTAAAGAAAGTCGCAGTTTGATGTAAAACCGTTTCACACTGTGAAAATACGTAATTACAAAGACTACAAACCCCAAAGGCGCACATTTTCTCCCAATGAATGAAGCTAACTTTACTGAGGCTGTCTGTCATTGTTTCTACAGTCTTACATTATAATCGTAACGTTACGCCGTCCTTCCTGAGTGTTTTGTACCAGACTGCACACACACGAGCAGCGGATCTCGTTTCTCTTCCCGGGAGATGTAGTTCATAGAGCGATTTTCACATAAAACTAAATGTTACTCTTCTGTTGTATGACAAACTGCAACGTTTTTGACTTTCAGAATTATCTTTTAAATTGACAAACATCATATGTGTAATTGAGGGCACAGTTCAGACACGGAATAAAAAGATAAGTTGTCTCTCGCCATTGACTACCATTCATATTTTTTCCGAAATAAGGTCCCATGAGCCGGAAGCGGAGGGGCGGGACTTAGGCTCTCTATCCACAAGTTTCCGAGGGGTGCTCCTGTAAAAAATAAAGTGGGTGAAACTTCCGGTGACGCGGCGGAAGTAGCATTCCAATGGTATTTTGTGTGTTAGTTAGCGAAGAGGCTAGCTGTTTTTCTGAGAATTATTTTACTATTTAAAGACGCAAATCTTTATGAGAGATGTCGTTACGGAGCTCAGGGACAACATGTGCTGTTTGCGGTTGTATGCATAACCGGACTAAACTAGTTCAGTGGCTTAAATGTGATTGTTTTGAACATAAGCTGAAAACGAAATCAGAGTGATCCTGCCAACGACTGTAGTTTCCATCACCTCCCAAAAGACGACGAATCTTCCTGTGTACATTTGTTTAAATTCCTAATATTCTATAAACTCTATCAGCATGTGTTTGGCTGTTCGCTACTGATGTTACAGCTAAACTCAGGATCAAAGCCTGTGCTGACAGAATACCAAATGTGCCAGTTAATGTATTCCATTCATTTATAATTTTGAATAAACTCCGACCAAAGCACAATGACTAAGTGTGTATTTTTATTTTAATTGTTTGTCAGCTCACACAACTGTCTGTCACCATGCCTTGATGAGTATTGATTATTAGTAATGTTATTATAATACTCCCAATCAACTACTGCGGAGGGTAAAGGTACTGTTATTTCACCCTTTTGAACTTCGTTGAGATTGTGTTCCCACATCGTTAGCTAGTTTGGATCGCTATAACTTGAATGACTGTCAACTGTTGATTGAACGAGTGTCAAGCATGTCAAATCGCGCTTTGTTTACTTCCTACCGGAAGTCGCGCCCACTTTTGACGCAAGGCCTCATGGGGCGTAGGAAACTTGTGGATAGAGTGCCGAAGTTGCGACGTCACTCTGTAGGCCAAAACGCGGTTCGTTGCTAATGGATCCTGACTTCGCCCTATGCTGCAATATGCATTTAGTTTTGCAGTCATTTACAGAAATCAGCTGCTTGAATGACAATTGCTGATGTTATTATTAGAATTTTCAGGTGAGATTCTCAATTCATTCAGTGAACGGATGCTCTGAGGTAAAGTTTTCAGAATGCAAACTCAGCAACGATTGTATTTAATTGTACAGTACAATCATAACATAGAACAGACATTATCTTCATTTCATGTCATTAAACATAACAATATTGCTGGCCATACACTGATGAGAAAGTGCGCGTCCGGTGTTCGATACTGTGGAGTTGTCCTAACGTGGCGCGACGCTTCTCGTCCGGTGTGTGACCCCCTTTACAGCCAACAGTTCACATTCCGAGAATACAAGAAAAGAATAATTGTGCTCCATTCCATAACAAATGCGCGAAACAAGCTGACGTTTGTTGCTTGATAGACGCTAACGCACAACTACAACTACCGCATTTGTCCAGGACTACGTAGTACGAGCGGAAACCGAGGTAAGCGGATATGACGCGTTTGACTGGCGACTCCCAGCTCACCCCTGCTCATACGCCCCGTTTCCTTGGTTAAAATCTCAATTTTCTCGCGATTTAAACATTGTTTGAAACATTTGGAATATTGTGAGTTATCATCATAACTAAATATATAACACTGGCCTTGTGATTTTGGGATATTTTAATGCAAAGATCTTAGGTATTCCACCTTTAACAGATGCTTTAACAGAAACACGTGTTTTGCTTTTAAGGGGCTATCAGCAAACAGTCACCACTAGATCAAATACATCATGTTATTTATATTTTAATTATAAAACTTTGTGAGGACCAATCGCGCGCAGAAAAATACACGATTCAACTTCCGACGTGCACGCGCCGACGCCTTGCCAGAATATTCGGCCCATATCCCTTTAAACTGCAACAGCATCAACGACGAGCCAGGGAGGCCAAATATTACATTTTAAGGTAGCAATGCAACTGAGCAAACTCCATGTAGATATCTTTAAAAAATAAAAGGGGAGATGCTGTTCCCGAGTCCCTTTAAAGCCAGGCGTGCGTGTGCGAGAAAGGCGTTTCTGTCTCGCGCGGAAATGGGTGGCTGGACTGACCCTTTTGCCCGTACAATATTAGGTCCAAAAGCTACCATGACATAAACAACGTTTAAGCTGTCCGTTAAATACATACACAAAACGCTCCAATGCACATTTGTTTTACTGTATAAACCTCAAAATGGCCCTAAAGCCCGAGAAACCGACTAGCCTTGTGGCTAATGCTGCAGAAGCATGGTCGCTCACTTCTCCATGTTGACCTCGATCCGAGTAGAAAACTAACCAACATGTCTCCAAATATGACTAGATATTATTGATGAGCAATTAGTTGCTAGAGTACTCAAACATTTTCCAGTTAATTATAAAAATAAATCACAGTCCTTAATACAAACATACATAGTCAGTCATATAACGTAGTATGTTCAACAATCTGCATGCAGCGCCACTTACCTGTGAATTACGGAATTAAGGGCGAAATAACACCAAATACGGTGGTTTCCTGCAGATAGAGCGGCTTTAATTCTCGACAAACGTTTGAAATCTGTCGACTGAGAAAATAGTTTGTTATTAATTTATCGAGGTTCCTTGACTGGTCAGACAAAAGGCACACGCAAGCTGCCTCCAGCAACCCGCCAATTCCGACGGAAAGTACGTGCCTCTGACCGCACACGAGTGGTGCATCCTGGGAGTTGTAGTTTTACGTGCGCTCTTCTTCTTCTTCTTCGGATTTTCACGGCAGCTGGCATCCATTGAGTTCCATTACTGCCAACTTCAGGCTTTATCTACCCTTAACTTTCACTCATAGCCTACTAAATCTGCTTATCTAATCCAGTCCCCCTCAAAAAACCAAATAGCCTAGCTATAGCCTAACCATTTCCTATCCACATATACTCCAATAAAGTTTTTACTGTATTATCTTACCCATATTTTTTCACCGTGTTATCATTTCTTGTCTTTCCCGATTCAATGTCCCGCATGTTGTAAGAACATGTTCTACTGTTTCAGCCTCCTGTTCACACATTCCTGTAGGATGTTTTCCTATAATCAAAAGTTTTCAAGATTTGTTATCACAACATTTTTTCCTTTGTCAAATCAACTTAAATAATTTAGTTGAGATAACTTATTATTTTGAGTTTCTGATGATTAAATCATTCTCCTTCATTGTATTTAACTCACTTTTTTCCAGTTCAATCAACTTAAAATTTTAAGGCAACCAGGTTACTTACTTTTATAAGTTAAAAACCAACAAATTTTTTTTTACAGTGAAATAGGGAAGAAATAGGGGAGCAAAAAGAATCACCTTCTCTTTTCTCTGTACTCCCCTATTTCTTGATATAGCCTACCTTTTCTTTGAATTTCATATAAATGTCTACCTTTTGTTGCATTATTGTTGCCATTGTTGGTCTACACTTCTCCACAATGCCTTTCCCCTCTGATTTTGATCATTTAATATTGACTTCAACATCTCCTTTTTTAACTGCTTCTTAACTGCTTTAACTGTGCACACTTGAAAGAGGAAAATGTGTTTGTTGTTCCTTGGTACACTTCGAAGATGCCTCAAATATCCTAATGATTATTTAAAAAAATCAACATTTAACTGCCTAAAAACCTTTTCTGTGTTACTGAAAAAAAAGACCTGACATTCTTTAGAGATTTTGCAAGTTTCATATAGTTTCATATATGTATAGGCAACACTAGGCTACTTTGTATTATACCTTTGCATCAAATTTAAAACAAAAAATATGCTGTTAGAATACAGAGTTTTTCCTTTGTTATTTGAGCAAATGGGAACATGAAAAAATATTAATTGCAGGCTAGTCTCTCATTCACCACTAGAAGTTTACCCAACTAACGACTTCCGCTTTGTGAAACCCGGAAATGTGAAAAGGGTCAATGGGGCCATATTCACAAAACATTTCAGTTGCATCTGAAATCGAATACTTCCATAGCTAAAAAAACACACAAAAAACAAAATTCACAGTAACTCATAAAAGAGTATAGGCAAAAAGTGAATGACCTACTACTTCCAGCGAGATTATGAAGAGCATGACACTTTACTATCCCATGAGGCCACAGGGGGAGGATTTGTGGCAGTGAATGGGACGCAACTGATCGCATGATAGGAAAGGTAGGACGCATGATAAGGAATGGCAGATGTAAGTCCAGATTACATTCATACACACAAGTGTTACTGTATAGAACTACTTTTTTTAGCAGTCATGAAGTAATTACTTATTTAAAATAAACTCTTCAAGAGAGTGTGATTATGGTTGCAGTTGTTTTGTGAATACAGCCCCTGACCTTTTGAAATTGGGTTTCACTAGATGAACCTCAAACAATGCCTCAAGTTTTTGAGGAAATTTGACAGCACTTTTCACAGGACTGAACAATCAGGATATTGTTAGATTTAGTGCATTTATGAATGGTGATATATTATATTTTATATGAAATGTGGCTGTTTAAACTAATTTTTATTGGCTGTTTTCATAGAAAAAGGGGAAATTGTTGTTGCTGGTGTTGAAAGGCAAATGGACAGGTGGAGTTCATTTTTCTCCTCATCTGTTGGTTCAATCTGACCTGTTTTCATTTGCTGTTGACCTTTGGAAATGTAGCTTAAGTAATACTTGAGCATTCAGTTGTATAAAGGCTGTGCTTATATTCTGATGTACATATTATAAATATGTGAGAAGTATTAAAAGCATTGAGGGTCATTGACATCAGAATAGAAGTCTGGATTATGGCTCATGTTAACTTTGGTACAGCTTGCAATCAGTTCAAACTGTTATTGATGACATATAGCATCACACTTCACATGTCACACTTATTTTATGTAATGCATTTCTGCTTGTGTCTGAGTAAATTGCCTCCAGAGAGCATGTTGCGGCCTTTACAGCATTGTCATTGCATTTGATATGTGCCATTCTGTGTGCATAAGTAAAAAAAATAAATAAAAATAATGCGTTAAAACTGCTATTTTCATCCAGTGTTAAACAGCTACCATGGTGTTTAGGTCGTTGACACAATGTGGTTCAGACCCAAAAGTGCAATGTGAAAAGACGCCTGCTGACGGAGTGGTTTAGACCAAGGGATCGAGCAAAGTGTGAAAACAGCCCGGCAGCTGCCATTATCTCAGTGTTTGAGGTAAATGTCAGTGATCTGCAATTTAACTCCCAGACTGTTGCACAATGGTGCACTTTGCCCCAATGAACAATTACATGAAGAAATCGCCTCTGTTATATCTTGTTTTGCCCTGTTCCAGTTCCACTTAGTAACAGGTTCCTCTCTCTGGCCCATTTGCATGGCTGCAATGTTCTCCACAAAGAAGATGCAGTGTGTGTGTGTGTGTGTGTGCACATGTCGGGTTAATGTAGAGGAAAAAGACCTGCTCAGAAATGAGTGGAGAACAAAGGAGAAGCATTAACAAAATTCATCATCTGTCTGAGTGTCGTGATTGAGTTAATTACCTCATTACTCAAACAAACCAGCCACACCGTACACAAACAGAGGGTGAGATTTATACGGTCTCATGCAGCGTGGGAATACAAATTATAACTCTGCTTCTACCCTTTCT
Source organism: Pimephales promelas (assembly GCF_016745375.1). Next base: position 8,415,968 of record NW_024121321.1, read on the forward strand.
CTCCAAAAACTTTTTATAAACTAATGCAAAAAAAAAAAAAAAAAAAAAAAAAAAAAAAAAAAAACAGAAAATGATCTAAAATTTAAACCTCAATAGGCTACAACACACCCTGGTGTTGTTAATCATTATCAGTGACTTTCTCTTAATACATGGCTGATATATATGTGAACACAGGACCAAGATTTTATGTTCTTAATTTTATTGAAAACATTGTGTTGGCTAGATCCGTTTTTTGTTCATTAACAATATTTCTCGATCAACTGGTGACCCTTTTTGCTGGTGAGGTACAGCCTGCATCGAAATACAGTTCAATATGGCCTTAAAATATGCTTATACTTAAAATGTATAAATATTGACAAAATTATCGAACAAATGATGCTAGACCTGAATTTTCTCATAACTTCTCTTTTCTGAGATTTTTTTAAGTAAAACATATTAATATATGAAAACATATTAAACGGTTTCTACATTGTAATATATTCTAGTATATTTAAGCTGAATGTACAGCATCATTAGTCCAGTCTTCAGTGTCACATGATCCTTCATACTAATATGATGATTTAATGCTCAAGAAACATTTATTATTATTATTATTATTATTATCAATGTTGAAAACAGCTGTGCTACCTTTTTGTTTTGATTTGTAATTAAAACATAATTTCTTTTGTCAAATCAGCTTAAATAATTTACTTCAGATAACATACTATTTTAAGTTTCTGATTAGGCTTTCTTGAGCCTTGTCTGTGAAACCAGGGGAATGTGTTTTTATATAGGCCTAGAAAGCAGACAACTCACAAAAAAGGAATTTAACTCGTCACTCTGTATCTCTAATACATCACTAATATATCTAAGATGATATTTAAATGCTTCATTTTATAATCAAAGCTCTGTAGTTTTTTTTTGTGTGTGTGTGTTTTTTTTAACTTTATTTACTTCCTTTTGCACTTGATGTGGACAGACGTTAAGGAGGTGCTGCCCCCTTGTGCCGGGAGTGATGTCAGCAAACTGGTGAAAAGTTGTGTTATTCTGCCATCTATCGGTGAGAAACGTAACAGTCCGTTTCCTGAACTTGAGAGTGTGAAAGCAAATACAGCACTGCCTGGCCGAGTAACCCCAGAGTGCACTCTGGACGATGGGTACTACGCCTGGCCTGCTGCTAGAATCACAAGGTAATGAAAAACAAACACAGAAATTAGTTGACATCTAACATAAAAGTTAAATTATGCTAAGTGAAGAACGGTGAATTTGATGGCATTCATACACTTCGTTTCAAATTTCACACGAAATCGTACGCCGCACGTGCCGTTAACGGTCATTTAGCAACACGAGACTTTATTGTGTTGAGATGATTTGAAATTTTGAACAGGGATCGAGAGGGGAAATATTTCAGTGCTACATAGTACATTCTTCAGATTTCCAGGTAGGTTTGTCGAAACTCGCTGATTTAATTGTTTTCTGATGTAGGCCTAGCCTAGATGAAGCCTAGGTCGGCTAGCGTTGAGTTATCTACACTGGCTGTTGGGAATAAAAATCGATACACTATCATCGAGGCACAGGAATGTAATCCCGCCTAGAGCATCTGCTTGTCAGATGCGTCCATAGGGCCGTTCATACCGTGAAATAGAGAATCCCGCCTGTCCATTGAGGCCTGTTTTATTTACTGCTGAGAGACAGTGACAGAGAACAGCGCGCGCGACTGCAGTACCGCCTCTCACTGCCAGGTGACGCTTGGGAGTAATACGAGATTAAACCATATAATGCTGGTGGACTATTGGTGATATTTAAACTTTTCTGTCATTGGATTTTTAAAATGAAAATTTAAGATGATTATTACGATGGGATTAAAGATGGTTTTGTTGAAGAGGAGTGAACATCGAGGTATGAAAGAAAATTACGTGTGGAGTAGCCTACGGTAGTTGAAATGCATGAAATTTGACGTGGCTTTTAGCCGTATCATCGGTGGCTAAATATGCTGTAGTGTAGCCCGCTATGTGATATTTTACACATCTCCTAAATGATTTATAATTAGTACATATTCTTTTTTTATGAACTCATAATATTTGAGAACTTGAATTGAAACATTTGTCATGCTGCGTGATCGTTTGAATTCTAGTGAAAAAAAAAGAGATATTATTAAATATACCTTACTATATAGCCTATTCATTTGATATTTTTTAAGAATTAAAAAAAAACATATTTAATGGGTAATGATGTAGGCTATAATGTAATATTCATTAGGTTATTTGTTTTTAAGAAATATTTTGGATATACAATTTATGCTAAATGGTGACTTGAATACACATCTATAATTAGGATGAACATTTTTTTTTTTCAATTTCTGAATTAAATTTAATTTTGATATAAATTAGTTTTTTTAGGACAAAATGTCTAGGTGATGTAGCCTAATCTATAAAAAGAAAACGCATCATTAAAGCAGCAATGTAGCTTTCTAATATTTTTAATATCGTCAAATCTATTATGTTATTACAAAATGTTTAATATTACCACAAATACAAATTTTGTGATTCATATATTGGTCAAAAAATAAAAAATAAAATAAAATCACATCTTGACCTTTTTATCAATGTTTTGCTCAGGTTAGTTGGAATATCCCTAAGAAAATTTCTTGATATTCATAACTAAAACATTCATGATATTTAACAAATTCATTTATCTTTGAAGAAAAAAATGTAAACCATATTCTTGGGTTTTTAAGTGCTTCTCCAAGGTGCAAGGAAAGTATTTCTGTTCATAATTGTTATACCACTTAATGTTTTTAGAGTTGTCCAATTAAATATTCCCAGAAATTAGTAAAAATTTTCCAAAGATGTGCAGAATCAACACACCCACACGATTACATTTTTAAGAACTTGTTGCATGTGTTTTAAACTATTTCCATTATCATGTCAGAAATCCTTATTAGTCATCGACCCTGTCGATCAGAACTGAAAATCTTGATGTTACATTAAAGGTCATGGACATATGCAGAGAATACACAGTAAAGAGCAATTTTCGCTAACTGATTCTCACATTGTAGGTACAACACAAAGATACAATTAGGTGCAAATAGAATTGCAAAAAAAAAAAAAAATGCTTATAAATTTATTAAAAAAAAAAAAAATCATACCATACCCAGTAAAACAGTCATACTTTATTTTCATAATTGTGCATACTCAAAGTCTGTGTGATCTGTTGGTTAGTTTAAAGGACATATGTGCCATTGTCTGTGTGCACAGCAGAGGGAGCCCTAACTGGGATTCCTAAATGTCACCTTCTATGAAGACAGCAGAAGGATAGGCCGTTTTCAGACACGGTAACAGATACGTGACCCGTGAGACCTGCGTGTGGAATGGCCGTGATAAGTGCGGCACAGAGGGAAGCGGCGTTTTTCTGTTCCGCCGGTTCTTTCATCTCAATTTAAACCATCCTCTTCATAACGTTCTTCCACTCTTTTCTCATCTCCATCTCATCCTTTTGACAATATCTTCTTTCTTTTGCTTTATTTCTGCCCCCTCACCTCTCTCTCTGTCCATCTCGCTCTTCCTCACGTTGTCCCGCTGTGAGGTGAGGTGTAATCTATCCGACCGTAGCCCATGTGTGCTGAAGTCTTTAACATTCTTTCTTCTGCAGAAAGCCGAAGCTGGCACTGTACTGCACGTTCACATCAAACACCACTTCTTTATCTACCGCTTTCTTGCTGTGCTTTTGAGGTCAGAGGTCAGCGTTCTACTTCAAGTTCCCTGGCCAATCTTCTTTCTTGAATACTTGCTTCTGTGTCGCTTTCATATTTTTCATCCATAATCTGAATGTGATATAGGTTTTAAACAGCATGTTTATTTGCGACGCAGCGGGAGAATCGATCGACTCAGTCACTGTGCTGTTTTGCATCTGAATTGAATCATTCGGACAACCTGAGATTAGATCCCTCTGTATTCTTTCAGATCTTGCCATGATTTGTTGCTTGAGTTCAGATGAATATGTTGAGGGTGAAAGAGACTTGTTACAGATAGAGGCTGCTGTCTGAGATGTCAAAATGCCTTTTATGTTTTTTGGGTTTATACAACCAGTTCTTGTTGATTTAGTTGGATTAATTATCAGTGCTTGCAACCTGCTCAGTTTTGATGATGATGATGGAGAAAATACACAGAGGAAATTAATAAATCAAATAAAACAAATCCTTATTCTTATCAAATCTTTATTAATCTTGATTCATCTGAAACAGCTGTTCACTGAAAGATTTAATTTATTAAGCATTTTCCCTCCTGAATTTTAGTGGAAAACATTTCATTTCTTAAAAAAAAAAAAAACATTTAAATCTTGCTATAAGATAATATATATTTAATTAGAGTAACGTTTTATTTCTTTGGCACTGTTGTAAGCTGATTTAAAAAAAGGGTTTATTTAGTGAGTCATTAATTGGTGTATCTTTCGTTGTTAGGATTTAGATATTTGCACTGTAAAAAAGAAATGCAAATTAAGAAATTTGCCTAGAGCTTATCATATTATATTATTTGTTGTGCACAAATTTAATGTATGTAACGTAATGTTTTTCCTTATAAGTTAATTTTATAAAATGAAGTGAGTCACAAGTAAATGTATCTTGTAATTATGTATTTAATATATTTATTTATAATAATACATAGCTTTTTTATAATGCAAAAGTACTTATATTTTATAAGGTTTATTCACAAATTTGCTTGAAGTAGTGACTTTTATAGAATTTATATGGAATTATAGTTCATTTTTCTCACCCATTGACTTTTTTTGATAGTCTAAAAACAATAGTTAGGATTTTTTAAATTGTTTTTAGGAATATTTGTAATGTAAAATTGATGTTGCCATGATGAGTTGTAATTGTATAACAGCAGATTTCTGTTTATTCAGGTGGTCTGTAAATGTACAAGTCTTAAGCTTATAAGAACATGGACAGAAGTTTTATAAACTTAGTTTAATGTGATTTTATCAAACAGTTGTTTATTACAAACTATACAGTTGGGAAACTGAACTTGTTTTCTTGATAATTCTGGAAACCGATTGCACATTTATTAAAAAAAAAAGTCTCTATAACTTAAAATGTAAGATTAAATCCATGATGAAAATAGTATTTTGGTATTTGTTTGGAGTACAAAATATTACATTCTTAAAGTTTGCTTCAAAATAAATAAGACCATCTCTTTCCAAACATTTTGTTCAGTAAACTAAACTTGTTAGAATTTAAAATGATTGCAAACACACTGCTTATAGGGATGATACATTACATTTTAAAAAATTCTGTCATGTATTCACCCTCAAGTTGTTCCAAACCATGTATGAATTTCTTTGTTCTCCTGAACACAAATGAATATATTTTTAAGAAAGTGTGTTAAAACTGTTGCAACTTGCACCATTGACTTCCATAGTAAAAAAATATACCATGGAAGTCAATGGTGGCCCTGAATTGTTCAGTTTCCCACATTCTTCAAAATATCTTCCTTTGTGTTCAACACAACAAAGAAATTCATACAGGTTTGGAACAACTTGAGGGCGAGTAAATGATGACAGAATTTTAATTTTTGGCTGAACTATCCCTTTAAGAGTAGTGTTATTTGCAGTGTTTGGGACGCGTTCATGGTCAGGTCAGTCCAAGCGTTGCCCGAAACACACGTCAAAGTCAGAGGTCACTCAAAATGAGGGCCCAGAAGAGAGAAAGGAGGGACTGAGAATGATGAAATGGAGAAAGGAAGAGCTTAGATAGTGACCTCTGACCCTGTGTCTTCCTTTTCTCTTTCACTCTCTTATTCGCTCCCTATGTTTCTTTTCTCATTCTTCTCACCGACTCTTTGTGTCCAGCGTTGATCTGACCACAGGCTCTGATCTCTGTGACCTTTCCAGAGGTCAGCTGGCGGCCATGGCGACAGAGGGGTCAGTCTGCGGCCTCGGTTCATCTCTCGGTCAACATCAGGTCATATTTTGGTCAACATCAGTGGTGTGTTCAAGACCCTGAAGCCACAGAGATGGTTCTGTTGGTCAGTTTCATCAAAGGTCAGGTCTTGTGTTTCAGCGTGTGAGATTATACTAGTTGTCTCATATTTCAGTCCCAATGTACAGTTGGAAACTAGCCTGAAAAAGCTGTTAATGTTAAGAAAGATCATTTCCATAATGCTTTTTTCTATTAAAACAAAGTATTCAGATTGCTTGCTACTAGTAGCTAGTAGCTAACCTAAAATAAACCTCTCGTTTCACATCCACAAAGAGGTCGTCAACCGGTCAATTACAAGGCATTTCCCTAAATCAGCAGTAGCAAATCGACGATGTTGCCTAGTTTCCACTATTCCAATACATATCTGCCCCCGCCATGACCTGGAGCCTGGGGTCATTCGGCAGTCATCGGAGTGTGTTCAAAAAAGCTCCAGATGATTCAGCAAGGTTTCAAACTATGGCTTTGGTCTGTCATCATAGGTCACTCTGTAGTCAGCATCATGCTGCAAAACCCAAACGTTTGGGAACATTTATAAGGTGTAATGGCTTGACCCAAATTATTACTGTTGACCTCCATGTGATGCGTTTCACCTCCTACTCCATGGCACAACAATCATATGATTCCTTAAGAATATGTGTCTTAATGCATGCACTTTTCATGCAGCTCCTGGTAAAAATATAACGGCAAAGTAAACAGATCGCCATATGATGTAGAGTTCGGTTAATCAGAAAAGAATATGTCTGAAATTCAGCATTAACCGCATTAAACAGCATTAAAACATTTTAATAATAACAATTACAAATGTAATACTGTAGTAAAATAAAATAAAACATTTAAATAATTATTAATTGTACAATGACTGTTATTTTTTCAAATCTTAACATGAATATGTGGCATTTGAAACTGTTTAAAACTTTGCAAAATATTATAGAATTTTAATATGATATTTATTGGTTTATTTTTTTCTTTTTGTTGGCAGCATTATCAATTATTGGTCTGTGGTATCGGCCATAATTGTGATATTGAGCATCCCTGGTTGTGGTGGTGTGTTTAAATGCAAGCCAGATAATTCCAATGAAAGTTCTGTTTGGTTTTGGATTTGATTTTTTTTGTTTGAATACTGAATTATTACATCAGATTAGCAGTGTGTCGTTTTTACCCCGTAGCTCCCACCACATACTTCAGAATTTTCACACACTTCGATTAATATTCATGTGACCTCGAATTCACCCGGAACGCGATGCGGGTCGTCTGGCGGTCAGTGCACAGGGTGCTTCTTCCTCTAAAAGCACTACAATGTCCCTAAAAAGAAATCCAAGCGGTGATCAGTTAGTCTGATCATTCAAATTAGTAGGCTGCATGTATTTGCCCTGCGTCTGACCTGCATGTAACCGGGGTCAGTCGGCGGTCAGATTCAAGGGTCATATGGCGGTCAGTTCTCTTGTCCCATCTGAGCCACCGTAGGATGTTGGTTGCATCCGTGGGGTCTGATTGGCTCGGTGGCAGTGCCCAAGGGTTCATCTATCCTGCCTCTAATCATTACAGATGGAGGACAGTGGTGTAAACAGGCATCATTAGGCCACAACCACTCGCGTCCACTTTAAACCGCCGTTACGACTTCACAGAAGCATCTACTCCCCTGGGGAGCGACGTCGGAGGATGAAGTACTTTTGAGACGGTCTTCTATCAGTTAGGTGTGCAGAGTTGACAGGACAGAGCTAATTTTGTCATCCACACCACTGGGATGGGCGGCCAACTGTCACAAGGGCCAATAAAAAAAACCTGCGATTTAAAATGTGAAAGTCGGTTTGCTGGGCTTGTTTGTAGCGCTTAACAATTTGGTCAAAAAAACTGTAAAATTACAGTTCTAATAATACTTAATTTCTTAATTTTCCAACATTAAACCATCCATTTTATTCTGAGGGAAACCCACAGGGAGCCCTTGAACTTCTCTTTTCTTGATAAGTGCTTCTCATTAGAAGTATGTGAAGATGGTCGGCGCATGTTGTGTTCCCAAATGCACGTTAAATCAACCCAAACTCACAGCAGATGCAGAGATTGAGTTTACCGCGAACCGAGTCCTTTCAAACTCCGACAGATATTGAGCTGCTCTTGTGTAAGAACACAATGCTGCGCTTCACTCTGAAACACGCAGCGCATATATTTATCTAATTAAATCATAACCTTTGCGATTTGATAATCACTTTAAGCCAAATGGCAATTTCGGTTTTCAATGAATCGTGCAGCCCCATGCGGTGCCACATCAGAGTGTTTGTGCCTTTTAGAAGCAGTGAAAGACAAAGGTACAGAACGATTTAGCAGTGGAACGATCTCTCGGTGTGTCGATTGTGACGCGTCGGTACACATGGGACGCAGCAGGAGAGGTCGAATTCGAGAGATCTGCAGCAAGGTGCAGCCATTGCTGATGAGGTTTCATAGCGTGTGTTTTTGAGAGGAGGAATGAAGCGGGTTCAACGGCAGGGCAATGGCAGACCCCCCATTCTCAATCACACTTGGTCCCTGAGGGCATGCGATGCAGCATGCTGTATACGTGTGAGTCTGCTAGTTCAAGCAAAAGTGAGATGCATGACTAAATGCGAACGAAAAAGGGCAGAAAAAGCACAATTCTTATATATAAGAGAAAGAGAATATGACCAATAAACGGGTGCATTCCTCCCATCTCATTATCCTTTTTGTATTTAATTTCGGCGTATTAATGAGCATGTTGGCGAGGCCGCTGGTAAACATCTGACATCACAGACGCACCATGTGGCACCGTCAGAGAGATATTTTTAACCAGCATGCTGTCGGCTTTTCCTAAAAGCCCTATTCCTCATACCTCCCTCTCTCTTTCTCTCTCTCTTTCCACCTGCTCTTCACCCCATCAGCGGCGGGGTCGTTGCGAGGTCGGGAGGAAAAATGAAGCGCTGTGTAATGCCCTTCCGTGCCTACTGATGGAATGCTCTTTCTTGTTCCTCCTCTAATGCTTTGCTTTAATTCCTCTCTTTCATGCTAGTTTCCCGCCCGTCTTCCTTGGCTTATCTCATCTCTGCATGCACCTGCGCATCTATCTTCCATCATCCCTTTTGTTTCTATACAGAGGCCTGGAGGTGTTTTAAGGGAAAGTGTGGGTCGCGATGCTGATTTGGAGTGAATCATGATGCTTTCGAGCATCATATTTGACGCTAAATGGGTCCGTCCTTACCGCACACAGGCATTTATGGTCCGACGCGTGGTGAAACTGTTCATCCCTGAAGAACCGAACATCCCCTCCATACTGTTATACCCATTAAAACATGGCGTTTGGAAAATTGTGGGACGGAAGCTCATAATCTAGACTCGTTTTTCACATATAAACACGTCCTTGCTGGCTTTTTTTTTTCTTGTGGCCCAAACAATAAGATGAATGGTGCATACCAGGCAGTGCTGTGATCTCTGGTGGGATCAGCCCTCAGGACCCTTCTTAAAAGCCTGACGGCGCATAGGTTAACCATTTCAAACCCACTGAACCTTGTGTTTCTTCTATTCATTAACCGAAACTCTGTGATCCAGCTTTTATTCACCCCCAAGACGTGTTTGCGAACAGGGCGTGCCGTGACTTCAAACGTGGAGAGTTTGAAAGCAAGAGGAAGTTGTCCCGAGGCCGTAATGCCCGGTTCATAATTTCTAGGCCACTGGACTGCCGCAGGGATATTTTAGGACAGTGTAACGGGAACGCTTTGTTCTGATTGGTGCGCCGCTCAATGCTAATTCGCTCTGATTCGCGCTTTGCATTTGTTTCGGTGTGAGCACTGAGTTAAAAAACAATCCAATTAAGTTACTTCAAAGAATCAAATTGCAAATTAAATTGAATGAATCTCAGTAAAAACCCAGATTCGTCCAGCATTAAAATCACAGTGCTTTATTTTAACAGCTCAATGACTATGAAAGCTCAGGAGAATTTTGGCCCCCAGTGATTGTTAATCAGAAATGAAGGCAGCTTGTTAATAGCAGCGTTTGGACTCTAGATGTCAGCAGTGTCTGGTGGACCGTTGATGAAATGAACACTAGTGACTATCTACTTTGCATTCAGTTTTAGTTTAGTGTGCTGAAATGGCTAAATGTAACAGCTGTGAACTGGAAAGCCAGTTGTGATTTGAAAATCAGCTTTCCCTTCTTATTCTTAGTTGTTCTGTGATGTGACAACAGTTGTCAATGATTGCTTTTATTTATTATGCTGCTTAAAGTCATTCTGCTTTGACTTACATTTTCCCAACCGGAGATGATTAAAGTTCTTCAGGTCCGCCAAGTGCTGAAGTAAAAGGAGAGCAGGGGTAATTGTGACACTCTTTGGTTTATTCAGGTAATTGAGCCAGCGTTTTGGTTTGAAATTTTACTGCAGATATCATATCACTGACATTACCTGTGTCAATTAAAGTACCTTTATAACACAATTGGGTAGAGTCGGCTAGAGTTAAAACTAGAAGTACACAAATGTATATATTCATAAAAGGATGTATAATTGTAACCATAAATGAAAAAGCAAATTTACAAATCTATTGTGTTAGTTTAAAACAAATAAAATAGATTGTGAGCCTTTATTTATAATGTCAGACACAACGAAAAAGACAAGCAAGCTGTTGTTCATGCTAGACAGATATCTTTTGCATAACATTCATAGACAAGACATCACACACAAATGTTTTGTAATATTGCAATGCATTAAGTTATTATATTTACTGAGACATATATTTATACAGGATCCTCATTGGCTTCTGTACTTTTTAAAGGGGGTTCTCTTGGCCCTTGGTACTGATTATTGCTTTTTGTTTTTATTGCTTGGATGTTTCTGAATTGTCCGTCATTGCTTTTCTACAACTGATGATCATAATTATTTTCATTTTAAATTTTTTTTTTTTTTTTTTTTTTTAAATGTGGCCTAGTGGTTTACTACTATTGCGCTTCAGATGGACCCCCCCCCCCCCCACACACACACACACACACTATTTTCCTTCCCTTCATTTTCTGTGAGGGAGCGTTTTTGCAGGCCTTTGGGGTTGCCAGGGCAACTGCTGGCATGGCCAGCGGGCAAGACTGTCCCTGGCATACATTGGGCAGGACAGCTGGGTTCCATGCAGACCCCCTCAGACGTGCATTTAATTTGGCAGAGGGATCGTAACGGCAGAACGCTGCGTTGAGCCAGAACCACATGTTCCATGTGGCAGGAGATTAGTCTGATTTGAACATAACTTGATTAGTTAATTCTTAGTTTTTTAGGGAATCGGGATGTAATATGTTAGTACCGTAACGGTTATCTTTTTATTCCCATATTTTATAAAAAAAAAAAATTATACTAAAAAATTTCCATTCAAAAGTAAGGAATTTAAAAAGTATTTAATGCTCCAAGGCTGCATTTATTTAATAACACACACACACACACACACACATACATATATATATACATATATATATCTTAGAAACCATTCTCTTATGATGATTTGATGCTCAAGAAACGTTTATTATTTGTTATCAATGTCAAAAACTACTACTAGATACTTTGAATAGAAATTTCAAAAGAATGACATTTCAAATATGCACTTGTTTTGTAACCAACCATGTAAAAAGGCTTTACTGTCACTTTTGATTAAATTAATGAACCCTTTCTGAATAAAAATATTATTTAAAAAAATATTACTGACTTTCAAACGGCAGTGTATGATCAATTTACTTACAATATTGGATATAATTTTTTTCCTCAACTTTTAAGATTTAGATCATTGTTGTTAACATTAAATTAATTTAATGATCTTTAAATTAATAAGATTTTTTTAATAGCAATATTTATCCATCTTTTATACATTTTACAATCCTAATAGCAGATATAAAATGAAACTATTTTCATTTAAAAAAAAGAGTATTAAAATAAATATTATAGTTTTATAATATTTTCAGTATTAAAAAGAAATTAATTATTGGCTTATTGTTTTGGCCAGAATTTCAATATTGGTACTGTACATCCCTGTTTTTACAGTATGCCATTGTAGAAATGGTTTGGGACCAAATCACTTCACCTCCTAACCAGTTAATTCGACTTATAGTCATATAGGAAGTCATATTTTCATTTGATTGTTCAACTAAAAAATGTTCTCATCTTCTCTGGCTCCGCCCTTTGCTTTCCACCCACAAGAACACAGCAAGTTCTTCATTAGGAGAGGAAATCATTCCCCCATTTCTCACACACTCCCAATCTGCAAATGTCACCGGGGTGTGGGCATGTGTGTGTGTGTGTGTTAAGATGCCAGATGGATGGTGGCATGAGACACTATTTCATGTTTGACTGTGCCTTGTGTCGCGGGGTGTGTGTGTGTGTGTGTGTGTAGTAGGAACGGCTGTGCACAGCGAGAGATTAATTCTGCTAAATTAATTGGGCTGAGATTGAAAATGAGGGCTGAGATTGAAAATGTGTGTGTGTGCGCACACACACACACACACACATGCAACCCTCCTGCCTGTGACGCACACACTCTTATTTGCCATACTCCCCTGTTTGTTTGCAGTATGTTTGTGTGGTTACGAGTGTGTTTTAGAGTGTGTGTGCGCACATGCACAGCAGGGTAGAATGTAAACACACACACACACACACACACACAAGCTGCAACACTGAGATACGCCGTCAAACACACCCACGCACACCCTGGTGTGTGCAGGGACTCAGAGTGGTGATTTTGAGACGAAGGGCTCCCATAAATCTCCTTTCATACAGAAGCTGAGTCTGCACAGGGACGAGAAAGAGAACATTACCATCTGGAGAAAGAGAGAGAGAGAAGAGGAGAGACAGTATAGTTTATATCAACCGTCAGTAAATTCTCACAGGCCACGTTCACACGCGAGCCGCTCCTCTGATGAGTGTATTCCTGTTCTGTTCACATCGCGGAGGGGAAATCCGTTTTATTTTTTTGGAGGAATTTTCCGGGTTCAGTATAAGTTCTGCATCAATGGCATGTTGTTGATCACAAAAGTTATTTCGACTTGTCCCTCTTTTCATTTAAAAAAAACAAAAACTGGGCGTACAGTGAGGCAATTACAATGATAGTGAATGAGGTCAATCTGTAAATGTTAAATACTTTTATAATAGCCACTAGATGTAAACGAAAATTCTCTTACTATTACCTTGTATAAAATTTATATCTTATTTTATAATTTTGTTGGCATGACTTTGACAATGCAATGCCAATCTTTCTACCATTCTAGATTGTCTGTCTGTCTGTCTGTTGGGATCTAGTTCTTCTGTGAGGAAATGTGTTTGGGTTTACAGGTTTGGCTATATGAAAATTTCTTGGCTGTCCGAAATGTTGTCACTAATATAATGAAACCTTTCTTGTGTGCTTGATATCAGTATCAGCTCAAAAAACGGTTCAACAGGTTTCCAAGAGGGTTAGGTTTAGAAATAGTGGTTTTCGCAATGAAATAACGTTGACAACATTACTCTGTGTTTGTGAGAGGACAATAATAGCATATCATCAAAGGTTTGCATGAGAGAAAATGGGTGGGTTGTAAGAAAGAAAGAAAGGAAAACAACAAAAAAAGAAAGTGCGAAAAAAATGCAGAGGCGGTTTAGTCTGCCTAACTCTACGAATCTTTACAGAATTCGGCTCTGCCTGATCGAGCAACTCAATTATCCTGTTAATACAGTCTCAGTCTCAAACACCGTTCCCATTACTGCAGAACACACCGCCTGCGGCCACACACACACATACCAACAGCTGTGGTACAACACAACCTCACAGGCACAAACGAACGCTTCTGAAATGTGAAAGGAGAAAATTATGCATCTGAACTCTATGTGCTTTTCTAAATGAATCTCTGTCTTTCCTCTAATCTCTAGGTAACATGAAGGTCTACTGCCATTTTGTGTGACAGTGAGTATATGAAAGCTTAGCACTTGCTTTACGAGTCTTTTACCTTCAAATCTTTATCTTTCATGCTCTTCTTCTTCAGCTAGAACTCTGGCCCTATGAAAACAAATCAAATGTAAAGTGTGTTGGAAGAGACAGATTGATGTGTCTCTCATCTCCAGCCTGACTGAACATAGCTCATCATTACTGTCAGCACAGAGAGAGAGAGAGAGAAAAAGGATTGTGAGAACAAATGAGTGCAGGAAATAGACAGAATGAAAGACACTGAAAAAGACGAGATAGGTTTAGACTCATGTGTGAAAGTGAAGGGATGGATGATAAACTTGTTAAGACATTGCAGGTGAATCTTTTGCTGGAACATCTAATTCCAGATTAACATTCAGGCTTCAAACTCCAGTTAGAGCTCAATGTGTTTATCTGGTTAGCATTAGCACAAATCCATGGTAGATGTCGCAATTCATGTCGCATTTGCACTCGGTTCTTATCAGTCATTTAAATCCTTATTAAATCCTAATGATGATTTTAACATGATAACTGTAAAGTTGCACATCTACGAGCAGCGAACACCCAGGGGTTTTGTTTATGGATGAATCTGTTTTTGATCAATGATTCAATGAGCCATTCACAAAAACAGTGACTCTGAAATCGCCCCCTATACCCTTAAATAGGGTGCTATTTGCAGTGGTCTGAAAGAAACCAGTCGACGTTATCGAGTGCACTCATTCAGTCCCACAATGCACCGCAATAGCGAGTCAATGTACGCACAACCTTTAATATAAATATATACATAGCCTCATTGCGACTAGCCATTATACATAATCTGTCCGCCATATTGGAACTGTCAAAGCCGGTCAAGATAATTCTTTCCAGTTTGTCAAGTTTCAAATAATTATTAAACCGCAAGCACAAGCTAAGTTCATTAGTGAGTAATGTAGTGCATAGTGAATGAGCATTTAGGGGAGACTTGCCACCTATTTGCAGGTTTAGTTTCCCATATTATTTCAGATTTTTTTCAACATTTAATATTTCTATACTTATAATATTCAATTAAAAAAATGAATCTCATAACATTATTTATACAATTGTAGTTGCAGGCTATGTATATGCATTAATACCACCTCTGAGCAACATTGAAATGTCAGAGTAAAAACATCTAAATGCCACTTCTGATGCAGCTTCTATCACAGTTAACATAGTTTTTTTTTTTATTCACACTGATTTTATTTGATTGGTTATAATAGCCAGTTATTCATTCTCAATGATAATCTTGTCTAGTAGTTTTCTTTTACATCTACATATTTATGAAAATTTGATCCATTTTGTAGATTTGATTTATGAATAAACAATACTGCACTGCATTGTGATTCTACCGGGGAACTTGAAACTTCAGCTGGTATAGCATCATAACATAAGATATGTTTATGGTATCGTGACTGACAACACTGGTACACTTTAAGTTTAAAACCAGAAAGTCTTAAATTGTACAGTGCATGTATTGTTTTATTATTTTAAACAAACCTTTTTTTAAATGTTTTGCTTTTATATAAAATAAATGCCACTTGCTTCGATATTTTGCAAATGCATTGACATTCACACATTTGTAAGTGGGATTTAAGTGTCCAAATACTATTTTGTGGCCACTGTATGTTACTTTGGGATGGAATGGATGGATAAATCAATCCTCTTTCAGTCTGTTATGATTAGGGTTGGGTATCGAGAATCGAGTATCGATTGGAACCGAGACTAACTTTTAGTTTTTCCCGGAATCGTTCAAAAGTAAAAATTTCGATTCCTAGTTTCGATATTCACAGTCCGCCGAGCGGAAGAAGAAACCGCTGAACAACACCAACGAAGAAGCGTCTACCGGAAGTGTTGGCATAACCACGCGAGTCGAACATGAGTACCTTACGTCGACGATCCAAAGTGTGGCTTCACTTTTCTAAAAATAACGAAATCTCGGCAAAATGCAAAATTTGTGACAAAAGGAGTATTTTTACAGGAGAATTTCCTTCAGAAAGGATTATTTCCTTTAGAAAGGCCGTTGGTTAGCAAGGTTAGCTAAACTTTTTTGACCCTGCCTCTTAAAAGAATCGGAATCGAGAATCGTTAGGAACCGGAATCGAAACAAGGAATCTGAATCGAGAATCGTTAGGAACCGGAATCGAAACAAGGAATCTGAATCGAGAATCGTTAGGAACCGGAATCGAAACGAGGAATCGGAATCAGAATCGTTCAAATTCAAACGATACCCAACCCTAGTTATGATGATAGTATTCAGCAGTTGTTGACTTCTCAGCTCGTGCAGTCTATGGAAAAAAAAAAGTTAATTTCTCTTAACATCAGCACTTATTCTCTCTCACTCCTTTTGTGTGTTTCTGGCAGCCACTAGTGTAGACCATCCTGTCTGTGTATCCATTTATGACAGACTTGTGCGGGCCAGACAGTGGAGAGAGAAATTGAGGGGGGTAAAATGAACGAGACAGTCAGTCCGACACAGAGCTAGTGTTTCCTGTGAGAGCATCCAAACATCCAGCGCCAAAGCTAATGAGTGGTAAACAATAGTAAACAGGAAACTATGGCGAGACTGTCTTAAATCTACTTGCAGAGGAGTGTATTAAAAGTGTGTGTGTGTGTGTGCATGTGGTTGGGTTTGAGTGCATATGTTTGTTTATTATTGAATAAGGAGAATGAGGACTCTGGGCAGTAGGGAGCCTCTCCTAAGTGTACTTGGAGCCAGTCAAAGGTAATTAAGACTCAAATTAGAGCTGTTTGCTGAAGAGCTTTACATATTGCATGTGTTGTTTCATGGGGCATGCGGCACTACTTTGTTACAGCTAGTGAGGTGACTGCAGTCTTCAATTATTGTTTTTTTTTTTTGTCTTTTGACTCCTTTTAAGGGCGTTTTCACACGTCCAAAGTCAAACCATATTTCACGTTTTGATACATTTTATACTTTCAGAAAGTTTTGTTTTGGTTTCACACTGCAATTATGCTAGCGCACTAAACAACGTTACGTGACATACTTGCTTCTTGTCGTCATCATCTATGTGGGCTGCATCGTGACATTGTTTGGTTGTGACCAACTATACACAAGGCTAGTTCAAATTCGCCAAATGAACGTCCTTGTCGTGCGAACGTTTTATCGTCGCCGACAGGAAAGGAGGAGAAGACTTATGTCATCAAACCATACTTCAATTAAAAACCTCGTCTCCTGCTCTCCCCATGTCCTACCACGGCTCAATTTTCCTGCCACCTTCTGGTTTTTCGGCTTTTGCGGGAACCACCAGAACTTCCTGTAATAGGTCTGAAAGTCCATAACAGAAATGCTTTCACACAAGGAACGAACCAAACCTTTGTTCAGTTTGATCCGGACCGAGACTACCTCTTTTCATCGGACCAAATTTCATCTGTTTGGTAGGTGTAGGTGTGAAAGGGCCGTAAATGTACTCTGTACTCTGTTACGTGATTCTGAGTAGACAGTCGGTCAGATATTTCCTAATGTTTATCCTCGTCCATGGTGATGTATATTAGACTGTTTATTCTGAAACCGGAGCTAGTGAATATTCTGAAAGCACTTTCGTGTGTCACGCCATGGACTTGCGCCATCTTAAGGAGATCTCAGTTAAAGAGATGACAATGTCCTTAGAGGACTTCAGCTGCAGAGTTGCTAGGCCAATTGTTTTGTACAATGTAATAGAGATTTTTTTGTTCTTGGAATGGTTTATAAGCTTAAGAAAATATAGATTTTTATATTGTGTTGTGTAGATATTTGGAGATTTGTGGGAAGAAAGTCTGACAACACAGCAGAAGAACTGCATTATTGAAATTGAAACAGTTTCCCCTCTCTGGCCCTCAACCATGAAAAAAAATGGACGCATCCTCAGAGGATGCATGGGGTCCGTCGACTGAACGGCCAGTTCACACGCTACAGTAGAGGGGGGGGTGGGACCAGAAACAACATCCTTGTGAGTTTTACGATCTGGGAATGTCAGAGGAATCCCGCTGTGGAGCCGCAGGTGAGGAGAGAGGAAGAGTGGCAGGGTTCCAGAGCCGCAAGAATGTGAGCACCGATCCACATGTCGGGGATGTACACATCAAGCCGAATATCGACGGGAAACGACCCTGTGACGTGACTGATGACCTTGAGCGCTGACCTCTTTGACAGGGCGTTTCGTGTACGCAGGAGGAGATGGGAAGACCTGTGAAGTCAAGGGAACAAATCCAAAGGAGCCGCCATGCTCCGGAGGCCATTATGTCTCTGTCAGGGAATTCCTGCGAGCTCGCGGCCCAATGCCTGAATGTCAGCGGTCTGCCTGCGTGCCGCACCACAGGGGGTGGGACGTCCTCCAGGAAAACAGTCAGGCCTTGAGGGAGGGGTGGAAAATCTTGAGCTCTCACTCAGCCATCTTGACAAAATGAATGTGTGCACCTTGGACTAAATTATGGAGTCGAACAGCCCTTGAGAATCTTTAAGAGGCATTGGTTGTGTGTGTGTGTCATGAGTTGTGATGTCAGTCAGCTGGTGTCCTGCTACATGGACTTCCTGTCTGTCTTTGGGGATTGTGCTAGTTTCCTCTAGGTTAGGAAAGCTGGTTTCCTCAAACATATGTTTTCCAACAGACCTTCCAATTCAAACACACACATGCACGTTTACTGTCTAAATGGGGACAAATCAAGTGTTCATGTAATGTGAATTGCAGGCTAAAGGCCTGTTCGATATGAATGTTTGGTGCAACATTTTTTTTCAAATTGATTGGACAGCAGTTAATGCTTCTGTTCAAACCGAAACAACCAATAAGAGTTGCTTTTATAGTTAATTAAATAAGCCTAAAAACTGGAGAAAAAAACACTGAAACAAGGAAAATGTTAACAGAAACAAAAAAAAAACAAAAAAAACTAAACTTAATTCAGATAGTCGCCAAAGCAATATTTTTCATTTTTGAAAACGCCATAAAGTGCGTATAATATGCACGCAAAAAACACGTACCATATACACGCAAAAGCTGTTTTTGCCGTATAAATGGCACGAGAAATGACATTCGTGGTATAGATACGCATTTTGATGAGACTGTGTTGGATAATATGTTATTTGATAATCAAGATGTGATTATCAAATAGCATATTATTTGAAACCCCCCCCCCGCGTTTTCACTTTCGTATGCGAAATGTACAATTTATTTGCGTGTACAGGCCTCTTAAAGTAAACTTTTTGCATGTTTAGAACTGATAAACACTCAATCTATGTCTACTCTGCATATATGTTGACGTTTTGTCAGATTTAGCTAACTTCCGTGGACAATCCCCCACTCCTATATTTTACCTATGCGAAATCACACACATGCTTGGTAACACGTTAGATCCACACATTTAGTGTTAGATGCTTATGTACAGCAAGATACTTCTCATTATTTCATTAATTTATCAAGCATTAAATCAACCCAAACATGCTAACGTTAGTTAAAAGAAATAAACAAACCAATAAATGGAAAATAACCCCCCAAAAAACTAAAGTTATAATGTCTGTAATTGGCAATAAACAGATAACGGCATCACTTGCAGCTATGTTGCTTCTTGAACAGGATGTTCTTTCTTATTATAGTGGACAGTTTGCTAAGCTCTCACTGAGTCATTAAGCGGCAGCATTAGCACATTAGCTTCCTGTGTCTGTTCAATCTGCAGCCTCTGGGTTGCTGCCTCCCTGCTGGCTAACTGAAGATGCGTGTTGTCAATAAAACATGATGAGACGCTTGTCTTTAATGACAGCTTCACCACTAAATCGTTCTCATTACGTCTCATAAACTTTCCTCTCTGTTTAAATGGGTACTACAGATAGCATTTATCCTAGTTGGGATGCTACGTCTGCTATATGTCATAGTGTGGTTTTGGAATAAACGTTAGCATGTCAGGCATGTTTAATGATGATGGGACTTGAATAAAACGTAGATGGATTGAAAACCTTGAGGGATAAAAAGAAAAAGCAGCTGAATTTGATACCTGAAACAAAAGCTTATAGTATACGGACCTTTTTGTTTAATAATAATAAAAAACACATGCATGTTTCAAATTACTCCAATCTTCAGTGTCGCATGATAATTCAGAAATCATTCTAATTATTAGCCCATTTCTTATTATTTGCAATGCTGAAAACAGTTGTGCTGCTTAATCTTTTTTTTTTTTTAGGATTCTTTGAATAATAAAAAAAAAAACTCTTAAGTATTAATTTCTTTAAAAAGTCTTCTGACCTCAATCTTTTGGCCAGGCCAGGGCTAGTGCTTCTCCCTGGGCAGCAATACAATGCTGAAAGTACTTTTGACAAATATTTCCAGCTCCTGCATCAATGTTGACTTTGTTCTAATGTTACACATCTGAACCACTGCTATGTTTTTCTAGGTGCCACTTTTCTGAGCACTATCTGGAGCGAATCCAGAAGAGGCCACAAACTCCTCCATTCGCCACTTAAAAATCAGGCATTTTTTAGATTTGAACAGTACAGCTTTGTCTAAGTCTAATGATCAGAGTCGTCTAAAGCAAACCAATATAATCTACGTCTTTATAATTTGTGAGGGACCACCGAGAGGGAACGGTACTAGGCCCAGTCGTTTTAGTTTCACTACAGATTCTGTGCCAGTTTAAATCTCCACATTTCTTTCAGTAGTTTGCTGATTCTGTAGCCGACTGAGCAGTTTATGTGGGTTACTCTGGTTTATGAGCTTAGGAGAGATGCTCCAATTTGTGTTATTGATTTGTCACTAATTAGCCATGGATTTAGAGATTTACTGATGTATTTCTGACATGTAAACATACATATGAACAGCTCTTTTTCATTGTCTCGCATTGATTTCTATTGTCTTGGGCAAGAAACTACATTGGTAGGCTAAATCACTTCATTGCTGAGACTAGTTTTCAGAACTCTTGTCCAGGATGATGTTTGACCACCATTTTCTATTATTTTCTCTCTTTTTTTTTAATATGGCGATGGTATGATTTAAAGGGCCCCTATTATGCTATTTTAAAGTTTCCTACTGTTGTTTTGGAGTCCCCTACAACATGTTTACATCCATCAAAGTTAAAAAAACTGTTTAATTTCCTCATGATATACATTTGCACATCATCATCATCATCACATTTTCAATGATTCTCAAACGACTCACCAAATGAATCAATCTCTCTAAATCCCTCCATTCCACAAGCTACTCTGTTCTGATTGGCCAGACAGCTCACTCTGTTGTGATTGGTCTACCACGTGCAACGCTTCGAAAACAGAAACGTCCATTGACATAGCAATGCAATATATTGCGGTGAATACATGGAAACTGTATCAATAACAGTGCATGTATACATTAGCCGAGCTCTAGCGTGAATGACTGTTGTAACATAAACGTAGGTAAAACGAATATTTCCTCAAAGTAGTGAGAACAACAGACAATCTGCATTTATAGATTTATATAGTTATAGATAATAGTGGCCCACATCTGATCAGCAGAAGTATTTTCATGAGACAGTAATAATGTGAATTAGCCAGTTAGCAGGAGACCAACACAATATGAAACTCAAAACTAAGTATTTTGAACACCATCTTTCAAGATCAAGCAGTTTACGAATCTTGCACTGAACTCTGAGATTTGAGATTTGAACTCCGAGATTCTCGACATGATGCTGCCCAGTTTCCACAGGAATCAGCTGCAGGTTTGAGGTTCAAGTTTTCCCTGGTGTCTGCTTGAACAATAAGTGGGCAGGCAATATGCTAATGTTTCATCTTGACATCACAAGGAAACGGCTTATGACTTGTTTGAAAAACGATTAATTTAATTGACTCAGTCGACTATTACTTTTGAAAGACAATAACCTAACTTATGGTGCACTTTCAAATTTAAAAGTTTGCAGGATGTTTTCATTCACTTAGAGCTATGTTACACACTACATGAAAGGTAATTTTCAAAAATCCTTAATAGGGGCCCTTTAAATCTAGATATTGAAAGCAGAAGACTAGACTTTTACCTTTTTAAACTGGCACTTAAAAATAAAGGTTCTTTACTAGCATCAACAATTCCATGAATAATATCCATGGAGCCTTTTTCTTGCACAAAATGTTCTTTAAGAGAAAGTTTCTTTGCATTATATCAAGTTGTTCTTCACATTGTGAAGAAAAATCTTTCTTTTAAGATCTGTTCACTGAAAGGTTCTTTGGGGAATCAAAAATGTTGCTTCTATGCCTTTCCTGCGAATACCCCCTTTTAGATCCTTTATTTTTAAGAGTGTGGTTAAGCTTTGGCCAGTGGAAATTGTGATAAATTAGTGAAAAAGTAATAATAATAATATATGCATTGATGATTATGTTAATGACTATGAGATCATGCGTAATGGGAAATGTTTCTAGAGTATTTCTAAAGCCAAGACCATGAAAGTAGAAGACCATGATAAAGGGCTCAATAAAAATTCCCTGTTTTTTTTTTTTAAACAGAAGTTATTGCACTAAATAAATGTAATGTATTCATGTGGTTAATATTTAATTTCACAGCATATTTATTTGGATGCAGGCCTATGAGCTTGGTGAATACATTAGCACTCTCCACTTCTATTATATTATATTATATAAAATATATAATGGCCACATAAATAAGTTATTTCTGCAGGGTCTGTTACACAGACCAACTCCTTTTGGACTTATTGCTGCTAATACAGAATGAAGTCTCATTATTAGAGGGGATCTCATTGGTGAAATGTATTCATGTGAAACCACAAGGAGTTCTCTTCTGATGTCTGCTTCTCAATATGTGACCCTCGGAGGGAAGCGCTGGCAAGCTTAACGCTGTAGAACAGATGGACAGTTTACAGTTAAAGGGCACCAAAGACCCGCTCTAATGTCCCGCTGAGGACAGAGACCGAGTCGGCTCCGCATGCATGGAAATGACCAGTGTTATGTCTCCTCTACTGTCAGAAATCTGTTGGTTTTAATTTAATCTGATTAATATCATATGCATCTTATTGTGTCAAAGGGAAGTGACAGACTGTGCAAGTTTGGGCTCTTGAGCTCTCAACTCTCAATTGATCCATTTAAGAAAAGAGTGTGAACCGTATAGTGGTGTTTTTTGTTTATTTCTTTATTTATTTTAGTTTGTGTCTATGTTGAGTGGAATATAAGGAGTACAGGCTGATTGTTTCAATGAAACAATTTGATTCAATTTTCCACTCAATAAAATTAGCCATCAGGGCTCGGGCTCTCCAACCGTCCACAGTCCCTCATTTCCAGATTCTGCTCCTAATTGAACGAGTTTATGTACTTGTCTGCGAGAAATTGGAAAAATTCATCACCTGGAAAATGTGATATTTTTCTCCCTCCCGGCTGTGCACAGCTTGTTTTGTCCTCCCTCTCCCCCCTCTCTTTTACTTCATCAAAATGATGAGCCACTATGAAATTAATACAGTGACATTTGCCTGTGTGTGTGTGTGTTCAGTTTTGGAGTGGAATTTATTCTTATTCTTATCTTACAGAATCTGTCTTGATTCCATGATGCTGATAGGTAAAGATTTCTAATGATGTTTGCAAGTTAAGACTAAATAGATCTTCATAACTGTTGGTGTAAAGATTGTAAATTATGCAGTTTCCACCAATAGGCTATACGTGATAAATGCATTACGAAGTGACAGAGAGGTGGGTGAAGGTTATTAACTTGTAAATTAATGCCTTTTTTTCTGGGTCCAAAAAGTAAATATTCTTAACATTTATCATTTAAACCTGTGAATCAAGTATTTAAAAATTCAAGTTGTATACTATTATATTTAATATGTAAGATTTTGAAAAATCCATTGATCATGAAAAGCAATTTTGTAACGTGATCTACATTTTACAGAAGGTCAGATGATTTTGCTTCCTCTGAAGCTCAAGAAGATCACAAATGTTGAATAATCACAAATCATGCTGGAGAACATGATCATCAGGTTTTGCACAAACTTGTTGATTTCTTGCCGCTTGAGTGCTGCAAAAAGTGCTCCAACTAAATACTAAGACATTCAGAATTTTGTTTACATTTTTAAATTATAAATAATTCTATATATATATATATATATATATATAATTTTTTATCATATATATCATAATTTTTTTAATTTTTATGACTCACCTACTTTTTTTCTTTTTAATTTCTTTTTTTTATTAATATAGGACACATATATGTTATTAATTGGACATATTAAGACATTGTAATAGAAGTTGATAGTGTTGGGGAAAGTTAGCTACTTTTAAAAGTAATTAGTTACAATATTGCATTACACCCTAAAAAGTTACTAATTGGATTACTTGGTTAGTTTTTATGGAAAGTAATGTAGTAGGTTACTTTTCTCACCTAGGCTGGGCTTGTTCGCTTGTTTTTTAATGCCAGAAAAAATAAAAGTTCTATTCTAAAGGCCCTTTGACATCAGAAGTGAAATGAATATAAAGTAACTGACTTTTTGTTTCAAATTTAAAAGTAATGCGTTTTAAGCAACTTGATAATTTAAAAAAAGTAATCTGATTACAGAACGTAACTTAAGTTTCTTGTAATGCTTTACCCCCCAAACTGATAGGAAAAATGGCATAAGACAATAATCAAATGGAGTATTTAATGGTTTTAGATTAAATGCAGTGAAATTTCATGTCAACTATCCTTATATGTGGATGGTGGAATAGGAGTGGGTTTAGTAGTGTAAGAATATTGAGAATTGTGTGTGCATGAAAGTTGACGGTTTGTGAGAAAGTGTGTGTGTGTACAGGTTTTTATTACATTGTAAGGATCAAATGCCCCCACAAGGATAGTAAAACCTGAGATCACCTTCATTGTGTGGAACAGCCAGCCATCCCCATGAGGGAATGGATTAATAAATGGGTAGGTTTAGAGTTAGGGGGTAGAATATACTGTTTGTACTGTATAAAAATCATCATGCCTATATGGAGTCCTCACAAAGATAACGAAATAGAGTGTGTGTGGATGGAGGTTGACTGTGGAAGTGTTAGAGAGAGAGAGAGAGAGAGAGAGAGAGAGAGAGGGAGAGAGAGAGAGATAAAAGAGATGATCGTGAGATAGATGGAAGAGAAAATGCTGTACGATCCGCCATCTGTGTGCAGGGTTCCTCTCCTGTGCCCCATATGGCCAGGAGAGATGAGCTACAACACACACAAACACACACTCGTATGCACAGATGCACATCCTCTCACACACATTTATAGCACGTCTTAAAACTTAATTATCCAGCCTTTTTGCTCCAAGTCATGGAAGCAATGTTTTTTTTTTTTTTTTTTTTTTAAAGCAAATTAAAAGATTTCACAACAATGATGATGATGATGAGGTTGATGATATCACTGCAGCCTTTCTATGTTCAGGTTTGAAGCCATGTCGCAAGTGAAGTTATAAGCTATCATCATTCCCAGTATATTACTTATCAGATGTTTATTTCAATCAGACCAGAATATTAGCTATTTGTAAAAAAGTTATTTTTGTGCTAGTTCATTTAAATGATTCATCCCAATGAACCGATTCACTCAATTGGATCAGAATTACCAGTGCTTTGTGTTTGACTCCTTGCCTCAATAGTTTTCTTCCTTGTAAAGCTGCATGTGCAAAATAAAAAAATAGCAACGTAGCTTTTTGTTGTTCTACACTGTTAATCATTTGAGACTGTATCTGTTAAAGCTAGTCTGTAGTTACAGTAAGCTGTATAAAAGCTAGAATCAATGAAGCATCATTACTTTTAGTTATTCTCACTAATGGCAGTTTTGTTATTCTCTCACAAGCTTCTTAAATATATTTATGTAATGTCATGTGTGTAATTGATAAATCCATCCACATGCTTATGTCTTCATACACGCGTTTGGTGTCCTATTTTTTTCCCCCTTTTCTCACAGACGAGCACACGCACTCTTTTGAATAAGTGTTATATATTATACTTTGTAGTGATGGACAGGTTCCTCTCAGGCTGCCAAAATGAAATGAGCACAATTACCAGGGGCGACAGAGCCTGCCCACATTAGGCTGACCAATCGAGCAGAAACTCAAATGAGCAACACACACATGCACACATAGGCAAAAAAAAACGAGTACTGCCCTAACTCCACACAAAAACCTTTAGAATGATGCGCCACAAACATTGAAATCAGTGTAAACTTCATATGCCATGAAATTGAATGTCTACTTTCAGAAGCGTCATGGCCTTTAAAACTGAGGGGGGCACGAGTCCCTGACGATGTTTGAGCTAAGGTGGTTTTTAAAGATAGAAACTATTTTTTTTATTGTTTTATATTTTTGATAATTAAAACTCATTACTTTTTTGGCTCTCAAGTTCAATATCTGCAATACTGAAGAGAAAATCTACATTTAATAATAATTATTGTTATTCATTTATCGATTGTTTATATGTACATAATTATATATTTAATTAAAATTTTTTCCTTTATAAACTTTATTTTATGCTCACCAAAGCTACATTTATTTGATCAAAAATGTAGTAAAACACTTATTTTGTGAAATAGGCCTGTAACTTTTTTCTATTTGAATATATTTTTTAAAAATGTACCGTAATTTATTCCTGTGATCAAAACTGAATTTTCAGCATCATTACTTCAGTCCTCAGTGTCACATGATCCTTCAGACATTATTCTAATAGGACAATATTGATGCTCCAAAACATTCCTGATTATTATCAATGTTGAAAACAGTTGTGCTGATTAATATTTTAGTGGAAACCATATGCAACATGACATCATGACTTTTGCGTAAACATACACACCACTTTCAAGTCAAGTGGTGTGTTATCTATATGCATCTCTACGCCATTAAATATCCAAGTGATTCCGCGTGTCTGTACATGCCGTTAAATGTCCTAGCGAAATGAAGCAAAATGTAGATCTACATCTGGGGAGTGATATTTTTTTATTTTTCCTAGGATGGTAGGGGAAGACTCATAAATGGGATTAACCCCAGTGACGGGTAGGTTTAGGGATGGGGTCAGTGGCATTCATATACACTCTAAAAAGCGATTATGCGTGTTGATAGCATGCCAAAAATGGAAATATGAATTGGCGTGTCATACATACACCATTTCATGAGATCAGTCTGCCATATGATACATTGGTACTGTCAGGATTCTTTGGGGAAAAAGAACAGCTTTTCCAGAAATGGAAATCATTTTTAAAATTATGAAACATCTTTACTGTACTTCTGATCAATATAAGGCATCCTTGCTGAATAAAAGTATTTACTATTTTAAAACTCCTGTAATGGAGAATGACTTTCTGGTGTTGAGACAGTCACTGCTTAATTTATGAGCTTCTCTTTATAATCTTCAGTTGTATTGTTCTGTAACTTTATTTCAGATAAGGAGTTGATCCAGAATTCTTTTAACCAGAAGCAGAGACAGACCTTGGCTCATTCTCAGGACAACATCCGGTTCCTCCTCAGCCTGTCTACAGCCAAATCAATTCTGGATTTGAAGGTAGGTCAGCTGATGCACTTACAGGAAGAGTAGACTGAAAAAAGTAACTTAACTCAGGCATTTAACTCCGTAAAAAGGTCCATTCAGCATAGACAGCTATGCATAGCTTTATTAATGAATGTGTAAATAGAAAATACTAAGAATATTATAGCTACTGAATAAGTTTGTGTGCACAGGATTTTTCTCCACACGATTTTAATTAGGTTACGATTTATCATGAAAATGAATATTTATTGTGTTTGCAGAGATTTTTCTTAGCAGGATTTTTTACAGAACTTTTCTTTGCAGATTTTGTTTTTTTGTACAGTAAAAAAAGTATTTTCACTAGCTGTGTAAATTGCTGTTTAAAACAAATATAGGTCTTTAAGTTTTAACGCAAGTCTATTTCACTGCAAAGCACATGCACTAAGACGAAAATGCACTATAAACCATTTATCAACACAATCTTTTTCAATATAGGCTTTATGAATTACTCACCCAGGAAAAAGACGTTGTTCGAATTTCGAGTTAACTTGCAGTGACAGGCACATAAACTATTTCTATTCAGTAAATCTGACTGAAGCCATGACAGTTTAAAGTATGCAATTTGAGGTTTAGGCTCCTTTTTTGGATACTAATGTGTTTTATTTGGGTGACCTTCAATTGTGACCTTTAAAGGGGGGTTGATTGTGATTTCACTTTTTTCATTTTAAATAGTGTGTAATGTTGATGTTGGTGCATGAACAGTATCTGCAAAGTTGCAGCGCTGAAAGTTCAGTGTAAGCAGAGATATCGTCTTTTAAAAATCAGGAAGTATAATTGCCTACAAAAACGACTCGATTGCGACTACAACTGGGTTTTAGATGTCACTAACCCACACATTTAAATCAACCCTCCTTCCGGAAAATGCAAAAAAGGGCATGCGCATATTTCTGCAGCTCGTCGAGTGTGTTGTGTTCACGCAGCTGTCAGGTCTTCTGTGTTCGAACTTCCCACGGATGCTGTACTTCGACAACAGTGGATACAATTTATGTTTGATTATGTTCCTGAAAATGACGATCGTAATGTAGCTCTCGTTGCTGCACATTTTACGAAAGACAGCTTCCAGAATCTCCACGAATTCAATGCCGGATTCAACAAGAAACTGTTTCTAAAACATGAAGCAGTTCCAACTTTAAAACCAGAGGCAGCAGTTGTTGGGCCACAACATGTAAGTAGGCTAAGACTTAATCATTTTAAATGTATTTGCATGTATAATTCCAGACGTAGCCTTGTGTTTTATTTTTTTTCAAATGCCAGCGCTGGCTTTATAGCCACTAGGCTACTAGTTATGCTATTTTGTGTCTACTATAAACGCGTACAAACATTATGGTCCTGAATTGTATAAGTAATAATGTTGTAAATGTATTTTTCATGTATATATGCTTTATGACATTACTTTGGATTTGATCAAGAAGGTAAACTAATGCCAACGCTGTTTGGCTATAACATTAGCAGCCAGTCAGTTGCTATTGTTGCCAGTCAGATGCTATTGTGTAAAACAAACGTGTATAAAGTAAAAAAAACTTTTGTTCTGGCAAAGTTCTGTTTGCCTCTCTTCATCACCGCTTTCTCGGTCTGATTATGCCTCAAACTGATTACACATATTTACATCTGGACCGGAGCGCAGACACGTTTCGCCCGTAAAGGTAATGGCCGTTAACCTTCCGGACAACGTGAGCGACAGTTTAGCCAATCACCACACACCAGCCCA
This sequence comes from Pimephales promelas, assembly GCF_016745375.1. The sequence goes on from NW_024121321.1 coordinate 8,445,018, forward strand.
AACTAACCAATCTGAGCCCACTGCCTGTTTCTGAGGGAGTGCTTGACTCAGGAAGTCAACCGCTCGTTCAGGAGACATAAAGGCGAAGTTTATGAAAAATAAGACTTTTAAAAAAAGAAAAAAACACGAATACATGTTATATTGCACCCCATAAACAGAATCATGCAAAGAAAAAAAAGCAGTAAACCCCCCTTTTAACTAGTAATGTGACGCACTCATAGTGTCAACATGACCGCTTGGTATATCTGTATTTCCCTGTTGCCAAGTTTCATATGCATGCCTGTATGTAGCCCTTCATGTGAGTTTTCTTGTAAAACCTGTGCAGAGATGTTCGTAGTTTTATTCTGCGCATCCAGATCTCCTTAGATGGTTGAAATGAGATAAATGACTCTCCATCTATTCTTTTTTTTTTAATCAGATTCAATCCAGATCCCACCCTGTTCATCAGATTTATATTGGCATTATTTATTGATGTTCATTACTAAATGTACAGGAGGCTGGATTTTGAGCACTAGATTTTGGACAAAAGCCACAGCGATGGTTCCGCTTCATTTGGATTTGGCTCTGAGTCTCTCCAGACAATGGTTGGGTCTTAACTGGCGTTTTCTTCAATAGTGCTGAAGCTATGCAGCTCACGACCGCCAATATCTCATGCGCGCGTTCATATCTTCTGTCCTCCTCATCTGCGCGAGCTGGTACAGAGGCGGATAGAAATGCTTAATTATTAATTGGCTTGTTGTGTTTGTGCCGGGAGGCAATAAATAACGTTCTCGTCTAATGAATAATGGGGTTGGTTCGGGGGCCCCGGCTCAACCGCGGATCCCCACGGTGAGCCATTAACGTTTTACAGTGTCTCCAGCGCTCGGAGGAAGCCGGTTTCCTGCCAGCCCATTACCCGAGCACCAGGGAGGCGGGCGACTGGACCCACTTCGGAGCAACATGGCCGACCCCGGCGGCCTGAGAGGACAAGTGTAGCCACAGGGTCGGCCATGGGCCGTTGGAGGGGAACAGAGCGGGTGACTAGTCAAAAAAGTTTTATGGCAAAGTTTGCGATTAGCACTAAGGCTCGCGCAGAGCCTAAGGGGTCGAAGGTCTGTTGGTTTTGAGTTGCTCAGCATCAGAAATGAATTATTAATACAGAGATGTTTGTGAAGTTATAGGTCACTTGGTTTTTGAAGTGTTTGGGTGGGCGGTTATGTAAAGAAGAAATTCAGGGGAAATAGTTTTGCTTTTATAAAAACAAGAACACATCAATCCATTTAAAATTAAATGAACTGGTAATTAATTAAATCAGTATTTCCTGAGGAAAACTAGCACATAAAAGTGATTTAAAGGCAATAAATGATTTTACCAAATGAAAGCAATGCATATTTTCATATATTGTTTTATATGCAGATCTTCCACAGCAATATTTTTTTTTTAATCAAGTGTCAATATGTCTATAAATTAAGGGGCCATTCGGACAAGATGTGACCTTGTATTCTGTTTGCAAGATTTATTTTGTTTTTTTAATAATCATTTTTATATATGGCCTTTCCCTAACTCAATGACACCTTACAATCAATCAGATTAATATATAGACAGATTGTTGTTGGTGTGTGTACACATACAGAAAGGCCGCTTCACATTGTTTTATAATGTCCCGATCCATGAGTGCTGTTTTAACTGTATGGTGTGTCAAGTTAAAATGGTTCAACTTTGAAAAACGCATTCTGTTTTATTTCTTTGTGCTCTGTCTTGTAGTTTTTAATTGTTCTGTTCATTCTGGAGTTGTCTGTCTGTTATCAGTGTGTGGTTTAAAGTCCCGATATACTTAAAGCGGAATCGAAGAATGAACTGGTCTAATGTCGTTTTGAAGAAAATCAGGCCAAAACACAGTTAATTTCGGAAATTCGAAACAGCTTGCCAAAGTGAGTTTTCGAGAAAAGTTTGCTCCGGCTGGTAAACACCTTGAACTAACTGTGTCTCCGTCTTTGACTCGGAAATTATCTCTGGTTGATTTATTCTGTTCAGTCCATCAAGATCAGATGTTTGCGAGTGAAAACATGAACTGGAGAGCTGCTTTATAGTAGAAACTAGGGGTGGAACGGTACACAGAAGTCACGGTTCGGTTCATCAGACATCATGGTTCGACACGAGTTTGGTACAATGGAGGGAAAAACAAAACAAAACTGTAGAGGGGCAATTTTTTTTTATGTGCATGTCTCAGGCTGTACCTAGACCTAGTGTATTACTACATTTGAGTAATTAATTTAATTAATGTAGTACTATTGGAGCATTCCCTCTTTCTTTCTCTCTCTCTCTCTCTCGCTCTCTTTCTTTTATGTCAAAAAACAAGCATCAATATGCACTTTTTGTTTACATAAACATTAAAATAATAACATTAAAAATGATGGCCAGATTTTAAAGGAGTGTCTTTAAAGGAGTGGCTAACATGTAAAAGTTCAATAAAATTGACAAAAGGTTTTATAAATGAGTCAAAAAAAGATAAATTCAGAATGCACATTAGCTCATCTTTTATAATCAATTGTAAAATTCATTCTGATTTTCCAGTGGCATTGCTATGCTACCATGCACTGCGCTCCCTACAACGACAGAGAAGTTTTTGCAGCTACTGGATTTCCACCACTGAAAAACACTTTCTGTAGCTCTGTTACAAAAAGTATTTATGGAGAAGAGAAAATGCAGCCATAATGTTTGGGTGCACCCCCATCCTTCTAGGGATGGGTATCGTTAAGGTTTTATCGGTATTACTACTCTTACCGATACCGCTTATCGATCCGGTACTTTAACGGTATTCTTATCGGTTCTTTTTGGTGTTTTTTTTTTTTTTTTTTTTTTAAGAATTAAGAACATAATTAAACTTTATATTTTGAAATGTAAAATAGAAAAAGCAAAACGAAGAAAAATATATTTTTGTTATGCAGCTGTGTGCAGGCTTTTTTTGTTTATACAAAAAGGATGCATAAGAAAAAAACAAGTACAAACACAAGAATACAATTAATCAAAGATACAAATTATATACAAAGTGCTTTAATTTCAGGAAGGTGTACTAACATCTTTTCAGGTAATTGTTTCTATCTGAAAAGAAACCTAGTAATCAAATATAAAATAGCACTGTATAGTTTATCATAGATAGAATAATGCTTATTAAATCATAAGTGATTTTCTCTGGCTTTTGTTGTTTGATTTGCATTAATGGCTGAATCGTCGGCAGGTTTAGGCTATTAGACTGCTGCCCCTTTAAGACCGATTGCAGATCTAATGGGGACTGATGCACCATCATTTTCTCCCTATTATTTACGTCCATTTAAGACATAATTGTGTTTAAGTGAATAAACTGTGTTTAAGTTAATCTCAGAGCTGGTCATTTTGACATTTTTATGTAGCCTATATTTGATAGTTAAGGACGCACCCAAGTATAGGCAGTCCGTTTCGGAGCGCGCACCGCCTTGTGAACAGCGTCTCTTGCGCAGGTTTTTGTGTTTTTAATAGCCATTTTTTGATCTTGCAACAGTAGAAGACAGCATTTTGCAACAATCGCTGATCGTGCTGATTCTGACGGTTACGTTTGGGTTTTAGGAAGAACTGACAGCGCTCCGCAGTGCTGTGAAGTAAAGGACAGATCGTCTCGTTTTTTTAACGGTTTTATCTCAAATATCTTCTTTTTATAATCTTTGGAAGCCAAAATACAAAATATATTAGAATAATATCCCAGATCTAAAGTGTAACCACGTTGAATGTTAGTTCTGTCCTCATTGTCACTCATTAAGCAGGGCTGTCGTGTTGCGCGTGCTGTGGCTTTGCGTGAGAGATCGCTCTCTCTCTTCTCTCTCTCTCTTCTGAACTGCGAATTGCAAATTTGCATCACAGACTATGATATAGAAATGGCTGGCGAAACATGTTCAAGATAACTTCTTTATAGGAATAATAAATAGTAGCCCAACTTACGTGTATTTACTTAATTTCTCCAGTACCGACAGCAGAACCGATAACGTCCGAGCTTATCGATACAGCGGTCTTTCAAAATTCAGTACCGGGGCCCGTTTAATACCGGGTTTCGGTACCCATCCCTATCCTTCATGTTGACTGAGCTTTCAATGTTGTTACGGAAAGGGTGAAGCTGGTTGGTTAGTTCTTGTCACATGAACTGCAGTGCGCTTGCGGCGTTCTGAAAAGTTGAGATTTTTTTCATCTTGCTGCGCCTGAAAAAGCGCATCGCTTCAATTATGAAATGACGAACTTGAGCACCTAAAAGACGGGATATGTGAACAGCCCCTTGGTGAGCAACCTTTAATCAGGCCATGAGCTACTGGTTGCTTGCGAGCGACGTGTTGGAGACCCCTCAAGAACGTCAGAAATAAGCTGCTGCTCCAACCCTCTGGAACGCCCTCCTTGAACACATCAAACAGTCAACCACCTTAACATCCTTTAAACAGGCCCTCAAAACTCACCTCTTTGAACTTGCTTTTTCCCATTGACAGACTTTTCCAGTTCTTCATTCTTCATCCATTCATCCATTTTTCCACCTCTCTTGATTTTGCATCTGCTTGTCCATGTATCTTTTGTGGGTTTTTTTATTTGTATTTTTTGTGTTGGTTATGTAACCATGTCTATATAGCTTGTTTGTTTTGGTTTATCGATGTAAACCAACAACTGTAAAGCGCCTTTGAGTGTCTTGAAAAGCACTATAAAAATTAAATGTATTATCATTATTATTATCATCTATGGGCTTCTCCCTTGACTTTATACCTCCATATCCCCTCGATTGCCTCATAGACAGTAAAAGATTGTCTGCGAGCTTCTCCTTCTGTCAATACGGTAATTTATCTACTGTGCGACAGAGTCCTGTGGTTATGACGCAATCCTTAGCCTATTTTTACAAAAAATGACTTCTATGGGGGCATAACGTAAGATACAATGTAATGGAGCCTTTTATACATTGTCATATTTCTTTGGAAATAAATAATGGACAAATGGAGTCTTTGGATGCCTCAGATGTAAAGTTATTCGCTGTCAAAGTGACACCAAAATGAATGGGAGACAATGGAATGCTAAAAGCAGGTGAAGGTCTGCTACAATGGTTGCCCCCAAGGAAGCTTCAGGCGGTCCCACGTCGCTCCTTCGGGCTGAGCCCGGCCGGACCCTGTGGGGAGAGGCCTGGCCACCAGGCGCTCGCATACGAGCCCCAACCCCTGGGCCTGGCTCCAGGGTGGGGCCCCGGCTGCGCCATACTGGGCGACGTCACGGTCCTTGAATCTTTTTCTTTCACAAGGGGTTTTTGAACCGCTCTTAGTCTGACTCGTCGCCTAGGACCTGTTTGCCTTGGGAGACCCTCCCAGGAGCATATAGCCCCAGAAAACATAGCTCCTAGGGTCATTCGGGTAGTCAAACCCCTCCACCACGTTAAGGTGGCAGTTCAAGGAGGGAAATTTTTTTTTTTTTTTAAAAAGAACTTTAAAATTTTTACAAGTTTCTGCTAGGTGGATTGTTATTTTTCTCTAGTTCTGACACACACCCGTACATGCTTGTTTAGATCTTACACACTATCTTACCTCCCTCTCTCTCTCTCTCTCTCTCACACACACACACACACAGCTTGTCTTTGTGTCAGTTGATCTGTTCTGAGAGGTAATTTTTCAATAGGAGAGGCAGACAGGTCTGTGCAGGGATCAGATTGATTTGTCCCCAAACTTCACAGCACTGCAGCAGGAAACCTCACAAATCAACACTGTCATACCTCCCGCTGTAGCCCCACATTCAGTGTATGTTTTTGTATTTGTAAGTGAAGAGAAGGTAGAGGAGAAAAAGGTCGGTAAATAGAAATTATAGTATATATTTAGGCGTGTGTGTATATTTAACACATAAATACATGCATACTATGCTTTCCATTTACTGACCTTTTTCTCCTCTACCTAGACACCCCCCCCCCACACACACACACACACACACTACATACACACACAAGTTGGATTGTCCTCCCTTTGCTTTAATGTCATAAGCTGCATGATCACCACATGTCTGCAAAAACATCTCACCTTAGATCCTCAAACTTTATTTCCAGGTTTAAATTAGATTTTGAATCCTGGATATTCAGAACCAACTCAGACTTTTGAATATCAGTGTATATTAAAGTTTTGGGTAGCATTTTTATGTGCAAGAGGCAATCTTTATGAACATACTGGTGTGTTTGTGTGTGCATATTTGTTCATATGTATGAGTACCTCAATAAATTCAGCTCGTCTCTCCCTCTCTGTTCTGCATGTATATTTCATGCATGTGACTGTGTAGAGCGAGCTGGTTCCTCTCAGAGGTGTGAAGGTGCAACGAAGCCTAGGAACTATGTGCCTTCATCAGTATGCATGCTGCAAACCAATAGGCCCGCAGGGGGAAGAGTTAGTGTGCGACACGCATGGCTTCCCTGCTTTAATTTCCCTCCATTTGAGAACATTAGCTCTGACAAAGGCAGAGAGGTACAGAGGGACCACTGAACAAACAGAGCAGAGGGAGAGAGAGGCCGTATGCTTGACAGAAAGACAGGCAGAATAAATGGATAAAAGGAAAATACGAGAAATTTGAAACTACATTTTCCCAATAATGTCTTGTGAATGTAAATCTATGCTGAATCTTTGTCATAATTTAGGTCTATCCCTTTAAGTTACTGCTAGATGATTATCTAATTCTTAAAATAGTCCAAACCAATTAAACATCTAATATTGTTTTTATCGGTTATCTGCTTTTTTTCTGCTTTTGTAAATGCCCAATCTTGTCCAATACTGAAAACAACACTGACATGTGCATACAAAATAAATACATTTCTAATATTTCAAATTCTGTTTAAATTCCTAAAATATTTCAATTGAAATATTCAAATTGAAATTGAAATGTATCAGTTGATACCTGTGGGTTTTTTGTTGTTGAAATATTCAATTTATTTTTTTATATTGAATAAATATCCTACATTGGCCAATACTGAACAAATACAAAAAGTAATAAAAAAAATACAACATAATAATAAACAAACATGTACAAAAAATAATAAATTAGAAAAAAACTTAAACTTATTATAAAAATGTATAAACTTGTAACTAGCAATTTTGTAACTTTTTTTTTTTTTTTTTTAAGAGAACAACTAGAAAGCGTGTCAGTTTGGCATCTTGAATTGTGTGATCTTTGTGTGTTGTGATTCCTGATCAATCAGTTTTAGTGAAGAATGTCAAAGATTCCCAAAAGAGGAAGATCAAGGTTTTTTGGTGGGCCCTTAAAGGGGTCATATAATGGTACATGAACTTTTAACGGTTGATTGTTCTGCAGTGTGTGTTGTCAGTGCCTATACACAACCATCATTCAATGATAAAAATCCATCTAGTGGTTTTGTTTTTATCTCCTTATATGTTTTCCCCTGCCTCAAATCGAGCTGTTCGACCACACGGTCGCACGCCCCCCCCCCCGGTTGTTGATTGACAGCAGTGTTTCAACACAGACCCGCCCTGAGCGAGCTGTCATCATAGGAGCAGAATGGCGTCTAAGCGATTGTGTTGTTCTGTTCTTGGGTGCAATACCAAACACAGAAATCATTCTGATGTTCCTAAATTTGAACCGCTGAAGACGCAGTGGCTGAGTTTTGTTTACGAAGGGAATAGCTATTCCCTACGATCAACGTCAATACTTTTTGCGCGAATCATTTCTCACCAGACTGCTTTATAAACGAGGATCAGTAGCCTATAAAGCTGGTTTTGCTAAGAAGCTGCTGCTGAAATCTTTATATTAATCTTTGCAAATCAAAAGTTTTTCATGACCAATAGTTGTAACGTCACTCTGTCAGTAAAACACAGCATTCGCATCTCACTACTCTACTCTGCCAGTGCATACAAAGATAGATCAAAGTAACATTACGTTAATAAACCATTCAGAAATGTCCTCAAGCCTTGATTTTCGAACTTCTTTGCGGTGCGACTCCGGTTCAAAATGATACGGTTACTCAGAGACTCCCACTGCCATTCTCTCTCCAAAACCTTTAACTGTTGTCAAGGCAACACTCCACGTGCGTTCAAGCCCGCAAAACAGAGGGGCGGGGTTTATTATTTAAAGGAATATGCACTGAAACGGAGTGCTGAAAACAGGAGCTGATTTTGACCAGGTAAAATGGTGTTTTCTTAAAATACTAATGAGAATTTTTAATAAAAGTGTATTACAAAGTTTTCATTTAGACCCTAAACATTCATATTAACTTGTACAAGAATGGCATCATATGACCCCTTTAAAGTATCTGATTTATTTTCCATCTCCATTTCCAATCTTTGATTGTGTTGGATGGGATCAGATGCTGTCAGTGATGTTCATCATATCCATCATTTGAGTCAGTCAGTCAGTCAGTCATGTTTATTTATAAAGCACATTTAAAAACAACAGCTGTTGGCCAAAGTGCTGTACAATGTATAAACAACATCGAAAAGACATAAAAACAAATAAACAATACACAAACACAAAACAATGCAGTATCACTACAGTCACTTGTGACCGTAAGCAGCAATAAATAAATGAGTTTTAAGCAATGATTTAAAATCAGTGCAAGTAGGTGCAGACTTTATGTATAATGGCAGATTGTTCCAGAGCTGTGGGGCGGCCACTGAAAAGGCACGGTCTCCTTTTGATTTTAGACGAGTTCTCGAAACAGTCAACTGTAGACTACTGGATGACCTAAGATTTCTAACAGCATTATGGTGAGTTGAAAGGAGATCAGAGATATATGGAGGACCAAGTCCATGCAATCCCTTATAAACAAACAACAGATATTTGAGTATCAGTATGTGTTTGTGTAATCGTGTTACTGGGAATCACTTAAGTGAAAGACTGAGAGAGAGATGTGGCCGTCTCTGATGTGACTGCCTCTGTGCAGATGAGTCTGATGTTGACCAATGAGTCGCTCAAGCAAACCAGTAACAATGCATACATTTGAGGTCTAAATGGCCCTGTGCATGTTTGTCTAATGGCTGAGTGCAAATGTTATTTGATATGATGTTTTAGTGTGTGGTCCTTGTATGTTTTTCTACCATTGTTTAAATCTCTGCACATTCTAGATACAAAAATTTGCCCTCTAGTGGCAATAATGAAATGAATTTGCTAGCGACAAGCAGTTGTGTGTTTGTGCCTTCTGTAGCGGAGGATGATACCATGAGCTTATGCACTGTTGAGTAATGATTGAATAGTGTTAAACATAAATTTTATATATATATATATATATATATATATATATATATATATATATATACCAGCATATCAGAATTATTTCTGAAGGATCATGTGACTGAAAACTATGTAGGCTAATGATGCTAAAAATTAAGCTTTGCCATCACAGAAATAAATTACGGTTTATTATATTATGTTAAAATAGAAAACAGTTATTTAAAATTATAAAATTATTTCATAGTATTACTGTTTTAACTGTGTTTTTGATCAAATAAATGCAACTTTTGACTGGTAGTGTAAATAAATAAATTTTTATACATAATAATTGTAACTACACATAGTACTACTACAATATACTACAATCCACATACTATAATATACATAGTTTAGATTGGATTACATATCTTCAGGTTGCGTACTGTGTAGTTATATAACCTCAAAGCTATGCAACAGGTGCGTCATTCATTACATATGAGTGAGTTTCTCAGAGGACTAAATTTGCCTGCAGCCAAATTACACTTTAATTTCTGCAAGTGGCATGTGAAGCCTCAGTTGTTTGAAAGTAGATCTGGTCAAGGTGAAACCGACTGGCCTCAAAGTTTGATGAGGGTAATTTTACCCCACAGAATGACCCCACTACATGAAAACTCTGATCTTACACTTTTCCTTTCATCTGTCCCTTCACCTGCAGCTCCTCATGCTACTAAAGGCACCTGCGTACCTGGCGTTCACTTTGAATGTCCAGCACTGACTTCAACCTTGTTGATAAGACCAACATGATAAGTCACCAGCTTTCCTTGTGTTTTCCAGAACATAAGCATATTCATAAGCATGTATTCCACCAAATAAGCATAAAACAGCCTGTTTTTTTCAGGAGAGAAGAAAACTGAATAAAAAAACAAACTAAAAAACAAACAAACAAAATAAGATTGCCATTTGAATTTGACTACAAAGATGTATAATTTAAATGAATTGATATTAAAAATGTTGCATTGGAAACCAACTAAAATAAGTAAGTTTATTTTTAAGTAAAAATAAATAAAAGCTAATTCAAAATATTAATAAATACTACTTCAATAGTAATACTATAATAGTATAAATAATACTAAATGACAGACGGATGGATAAATTTGACACACATGGATCGATGGATGGATAGACAGATGGACATATAGATAGGTATATAGACGGATATATAGACACAGATAGACCGATAGATGATGGACAGACAGACACCGACAAACAGACAGACAGACGGATTAATGGACATAGATGGATAGACAGACAGACATAGTATACTGTAGATGGATAGACAGATAACATTCAGCTAGGTAGACACAGACAGACATGTAGATGAATGGACAGACAGACATATAGATGAACAGTCAGACAGACACATAGATGGATGGATGGACAGACAGACATAAAGATGAATAGACAGACAGACATATAGATGGATAGACAGACCTGTAGAGGATGGATGGACAGACAGACAGACAGACAGACAGACAGACAGGCGTATAGATGGATGGACAGACAGGCGTACAGATGGATGTACAGACAGACATATATTGTAGATGGATAGACAGATAGCTAGATAGACACAGACAGACAGACAGACACAGATGGACTGAATGGACAGACGCAGATGAGATGCATGATAAAACATTTATCTGAACTTTAAACAAATGATAATTTACCAACAGCAGAGTTTTCACGTTTTCAGTCAGCCATCTTTCCTCACGATGCCTTTTTGTGTGTCTGCACATGCCAGGACTCCTAAAACAAAGTGACGGGAATGGAACAAAGACCCTCACTTGACAGATCTGTCAGATCTCATTAGCATCCCCTGTTCACCTACGTTCGTCTATCATCGGCCCTCCTTTCTGTCTAGGAATTTGAGGTTTGGCCTTAGGTGATGGCGGGACGGGTCTCGTATAGGAAGAGACAGAAAGTCTATCCGTTAGCGCCTCGTCCATCCATGGCCTCCATCGCACCTTGTTCTCCCGCCCCCTACAAATCACACAGTAAACCGCCAATCATTCATCACCATGGTAAAGGGGTCGTTATTGTCCCGATGACACCAGGCAATCCCCCCGTGAACCGCGCCTCTATCTCCCCTCGATTTTAGAGGCATCCATCTAGCAGGATGAATGGAAAGGGCAAGATAATACAAGAGAGATGGACACAGGACCAAGATGGCAGGATAAGAGCAGATACAGGTGCTGTTGACGCTTAGTCTTTCGTCACTTTGTTTGTCAGCTGCTGGTGGGATGGATACACCAGACAGTGTCCGCTTTATATTTAAGTCACTGAAAGTGAGCAGGAATGAAGTCTTTACACTATGCAACAGCTGCTAAATTGGTTTTATCGAACCATTTATGTTGCCAAAAAAGATAACCAGAGCCATTGAGATAAAGAGGTAAATCAGAGACAAACAAAAGAAACTGCTCAAGTTGTTCTACAAGGTTTGGACAAGAAAATAAACGTGAAGGGAGGGGCTTAAAGAGCGTTTCTGGCCTTTGATTGGATGATAGGGAAGGCAGGGAATACCAATGAAGTACATCAAGTAATCAGTCCACCTCTTGTTTAAGGGACATTTCATAAAATTTCAATTCTGTCATTATTTGTGACTTCTGTGCAACACCGAAATACACCTTCCGGTATTCAATTTTTTATTATTTTTATTATTTTATTTCTCTTTACACTTGAGTTTCCATAGTCCAAATTCTGTTTTTGAACAATTCAATATGACTATAAAATAATAATTATGATTTAATTGTTATTATTAAATAAAAAAAATAAAAAAATTGTGATTGTGTAAAATTACAATACTAAAATTGACTTAATTTCTTCACTTTTCAAATGGTGAAAACATCAAGCTTGAATTTTGACTGGTAACTGGCAAAATAAAAATATATACAGTCGGTTTCAGAGTGAAGCTGATGATATCGGCGTCTCAGAACAGCTCGATTCACAGTAAAGTCTCTGTGTAAATACAGAGTATTGCTTATTATTATTGCTAAAAAATATTGATTTTGTTTTGATATATTGTGCAGCCCTAGTTTAGAACAACATTGATTCAAATCAACCCTATTGACTTGGACACAAAACAACAACAGCAGCTTTGAGAGTTTTAGGTGAACTATCCCAGGTCTGACCAACCCACACGTTGTATACTCCTAATGAAAATTTCTGATGACTGTGTGAAATAGAAGATGTGTTTCTGTGTATTTATGCCTGCATTTTGCATATATGTGGGATAGATACAGATGGGAACAGAGAAAAGTGTGTTATGGAGAGAAAGAAATGTGAGTGTGACTGAATGAGGAATTGTAGAGACTGATAAATGAGTGAAGGGAGTCAGATCAAGGACATGCTCTGGTTTACCTGAACTCTGCACGGTCACATAGAGGCCACAGTCAACTGAGTGATGAAGCACATTACATATGATCTGAAGAAAGGAAGTAAAGGAAGACGAGAGAGACGGGGAGGGGAGAAAACCACAAATTCTGCAGGATGTCAGTATAAGTGAAAGAGAAGAAGAGAAACACTCAACATCAGTTCATTTCTTTTACGACCGTTATGTTAAGCATGGTGTGAAGTAATATACCCTCAACCATGGTAAAATCAGTGTAATGCAATACATGACAATTTATATGACAATAAATATCGTTGCAATTTGATAAATTACATTTTTATTCTTGCTTTTTGCATGTTGTGATATGACATGTTGTGTGTATGTGTGTATATATATATATATATATATATATATATATATATTATATATATATATATATGAAGAGTTCAGATGCAAAATCCTCTAAGTGCCATTTGAAATTTTCTTCTAGAATGATCATTTTTATCAAGCTTGTATATTTAAGTTCAGTGATTTCACTTAAATGGCAATGATAATTACCTATTAATTGTTATTTAAGTGAAATTACTGAACTTAAATATACAAGTTTGATAAAAATCATCATTAAAGAAGAAAATTTCAAATGGCATTTAGAGGCTTTTGCATCTATACTCTTCATATATATATCATGTATTCCTTTCTTCCTTCAATTATTTTTACTTAAAGGTTTTATGCTTAAACTCATAATACTGAATATAGTTGGATAATACAGTAACCTACTTTTAAAAGGCCAAGATACAATATTGATTTGTATTTTAGTTCATTCGATTGGTCATACCAGATTTGCATACATTATCTTACCACTTTAACATAGATTTTGACTTTCATAAGTCTATAATTGTCTGGAAATCTGGCTTTGTTGTGTCTGTTTTGCATAATTCTGTTTGGTGTGTTAAGGGAGTTTTAGCTGACTTCGAGTATCTTACGCATGTTTACAAATACGACGCCTTTCCTCTTTCATTGAGTAGCAGATCCGAACAAATCGCCATTGCTAATGAACAACACAGCAGCCGTTTAAAGGCTTTACTGACTGTGAGCAATATCGTCCCCACTGTGAGCCACTGTGGATAGAGCCATCACAGGCCCGTCTCACAAACAAACAAACACAGATCATGACGGAAACTACACAGAAATACGTAACATTAAAATATACCCATAGTAGCACAAACGTAGTGTCAGAAAAGCAGGAGAATCAAGCTGATTTTAGAACATGAAGACAGATGAACGCAATAACAAAGGCTTTAAAAATTTGTGTACTCTGTCACAGTGGTGTGTTGTGGGTAAATATGTGCCATAACTCACGCAGCGTCACCGTGGTGGCGTTTAAGCGTTCATGTGTATAATTATTTTGGAGTATGTCTCCATTT
>NW_024121321.1:8459491-8555791 GCF_016745375.1 Pimephales promelas
TACTAGTTATGCTATTTTGTGTCTACTATAAACGCGTACAAACATTATGGTCCTGAATTGTATAAGTAAATAATGTTGTAAATGTATTTTTCATGTATATATGCTTTATGACATTACTTTGGATTTGATCAAGAAGGTAAACTAATGCCAACGCTGTTTGGCTATAACATTAGCAGCCAGTCAGTTGCTATTGTTGCCAGTCAGATGCTATTGTGTAAAACAAACGTGTATAAAGTAAAAAAAACTTTTGTTCTGGCAAAGTTCTGTTTGCCTCTCTTCATCACCGCTTTCTCGGTCTGATTATGCCTCAAACTGATTACACATATTTACATCTGGACCGGAGCGCAGACACGTTTCGCCCGTAAAGGTAATGGCCGTTAACCTTCCGGACAACGTGAGCGACAGTTTAGCCAATCACCACACACCAGCCCAAACTAACCAATCTGAGCCCACTGCCTGTTTCTGAGGGAGTGCTTGACTCAGGAAGTCAACCGCTCGTTCAGGAGACATAAAGGCGAAGTTTATGAAAAATAAGACTTTTAAAAAAAGAAAAAAAACACGAATACATGTTATATTGCACCCCATAAACAGAATCATGCAAAGAAAAAAAAGCAGTAAACCCCCTTTTAACTAGTAATGTGACGCACTCATAGTGTCAACATGACCGCTTGGTATATCTGTATTTCCCTGTTGCCAAGTTTCATATGCATGCCTGTATGTAGCCCTTCATGTGAGTTTTCTTGTAAAACCTGTGCAGAGATGTTCGTAGTTTTATTCTGCGCATCCAGATCTCCTTAGATGGTTGAAATGAGATAAATGACTCTCCATCTATTCTTTTTTTTTTTAATCAGATTCAATCCAGATCCCACCCTGTTCATCAGATTTATATTGGCATTATTTATTGATGTTCATTACTAAATGTACAGGAGGCTGGATTTTGAGCACTAGATTTTGGACAAAAGCCACAGCGATGGTTCCGCTTCATTTGGATTTGGCTCTGAGTCTCTCCAGACAATGGTTGGGTCTTAACTGGCGTTTTCTTCAATAGTGCTGAAGCTATGCAGCTCACGACCGCCAATATCTCATGCGCGCGTTCATATCTTCTGTCCTCCTCATCTGCGCGAGCTGGTACAGAGGCGGATAGAAATGCTTAATTATTAATTGGCTTGTTGTGTTTGTGCCGGGAGGCAATAAATAACGTTCTCGTCTAATGAATAATGGGGTTGGTTCGGGGGCCCCGGCTCAACCGCGGATCCCCACGGTGAGCCATTAACGTTTTACAGTGTCTCCAGCGCTCGGAGGAAGCCGGTTTCCTGCCAGCCCATTACCCGAGCACCAGGGAGGCGGGCGACTGGACCCACTTCGGAGCAACATGGCCGACCCCGGCGGCCTGAGAGGACAAGTGTAGCCACAGGGTCGGCCATGGGCCGTTGGAGGGGAACAGAGCGGGTGACTAGTCAAAAAAGTTTTATGGCAAAGTTTGCGATTAGCACTAAGGCTCGCGCAGAGCCTAAGGGTCGAAGGTCTGTTGGTTTTGAGTTGCTCAGCATCAGAAATGAATTATTAATACAGAGATGTTTGTGAAGTTATAGGTCACTTGGTTTTTGAAGTGTTTGGGTGGGCGGTTATGTAAAGAAGAAATTCAGGGGAAATAGTTTTGCTTTTATAAAAACAAGAACACATCAATCCATTTAAAATTAAATGAACTGGTAATTAATTAAATCAGTATTTCCTGAGGAAAACTAGCACATAAAAGTGATTTAAAGGCAATAAATGATTTTACCAAATGAAAGCAATGCATATTTTCATATATTGTTTTATATGCAGATCTTCCACAGCAATATTTTTTTTTTTTAATCAAGTGTCAATATGTCTATAAATTAAGGGGCCATTCGGACAAGATTGTGACCTTGTATTCTGTTTGCAAGATTTATTTTGTTTTTTAATAATCATTTTTATATATGGCCTTTCCCTAACTCAATGACACCTTACAATCAATCAGATTAATATATAGACAGATTGTTGTTGGTGTGTGTACACATACAGAAAGGCCGCTTCACATTGTTTTATAATTTCCCGATCCATGAGTGCTGTTTTAACTGTATGGTGTGTCAAGTTAAAATGGTTCAACTTTGAAAAACGCATTCTGTTTTATTTCTTTGTGCTCTGTCTTGTAGTTTTTAATTGTTCTGTTCATTCTGGAGTTGTCTGTCTGTTATCAGTGTGTGGTTTAAAGTCCCGATATACTTAAAGCGGAATCGAAGAATGAACTGGTCTAATGTCGTTTTGAAGAAAATCAGGCCAAAACACAGTTAATTTCGGAAATTCGGAACAGCTTGCCAAAGTGAGTTTTCGAGAAAAGTTTGCTCCGGCTGGTAAACACCTTGAACTAACTGTGTCTCCGTCTTTGACTCGGAAATTATCTCTGGTTGATTTATTCTGTTCAGTCCATCAAGATCAGATGTTTGCGAGTAAAAACATGAACTGGAGAGCTGCTTTATAGTAGAAACTAGGGGTGGAACGGTACACAGAAGTCACGGTTCGGTTCATCAGACATCATGGTTCGACACGAGTTTGGTACAATGGAGGGAAAAACAAAACAAAACTGTAGAGGGGCAATTTTTTTTTATGTGCATGTCTCAGGCTGTACCTAGACCTAGTGTATTACTACATTTGAGTAATTAATTTAATTAATGTAGTACTATTGGAGCATTCCCTCTTTCTTTCTCTCTCTCTCTCTCTCGCTCTCTTTCTTTTATGTCAAAAAACAAGCATCAATATGCACTTTTTGTTTACATAAACATTAAAATAATAACATTAAAATGATGGCCAGATTTTAAAGGAGTGTCTTTAAAGGAGTGGCTAACATGTAAAAGTTCAATAAAATTGACAAAAGGTTTTATAAATGAGTCAAAAAAAGATAAATTCAGAATGCACATTAGCTCATCTTTTATAATCAATTGTAAAATTCATTCTGATTTTCCAGTGGCATTGCTATGCTACCATGCACTGCGCTCCCTACAACGACAGAGAAGTTTTTGCAGCTACTGGATTTCCACCACTGAAAAACACTTTCTGTAGCTCTGTTACAAAAAGTATTTATGGAGAAGAGAAAATGCAGCCATAATGTTTGGGTGCACCCCCATCCTTCTAGGGATGGGTATCGTTAAGGTTTTATCGGTATTACTACTCTTACCGATACCGCTTATCGATCCGGTACTTTAACGGTATTCTTATCGGTTCTTTTTGGTGTTTTTTTTTTTTTTAAGAATTAAGAACATAATTAAACTTTATATTTTGAAATGTAAAATAGAAAAAGCAAAACGAAGAAAAATATATTTTTGTTATGCAGCTGTGTGCAGGCTTTTTTTGTTTATACAAAAAGGATGCATAAGAAAAAAACAAGTACAAACACAAGAATACAATTAATCAAAGATACAAATTATATACAAAGTGCTTTAATTTCAGGAAGGTGTACTAACATCTTTTCAGGTAATTGTTTCTATCTGAAAAGAAACCTAGTAATCAAATATAAAATAGCACTGTATAGTTTATCATAGATAGAATAATGCTTATTAAATCATAAGTGATTTTCTCTGGCTTTTGTTGTTTGATTTGCATTAATGGCTGAATCGTCGGCAGGTTTAGGCTATTAGACTGCTGCCCCTTTAAGACCGATTGCAGATCTAATGGGGACTGATGCACCATCATTTTCTCCCTATTATTTACGTCCATTTAAGACATAATTGTGTTTAAGTGAATAAACTGTGTTTAAGTTAATCTCAGAGCTGGTCATTTTGACATTTTTATGTAGCCTATATTTGATAGTTAAGGACGCACCCAAGTATAGGCAGTCCGCTTTGGAGCGCGCACCGCCTTGTGAACAGCGTCTCTTGCGCAGGTTTTTGTGTTTTTATAGCCATTTTTTGATCTTGCAACAGTAGAAGACAGCATTTTGCAACAATCGCTGATCGTGCTGATTCTGACGGTTACGTTTGGGTTTTAGGAAGAACTGACAGCGCTCCGCAGTGCTGTGAAGTAAAGGACAGATCGTCTCGTTTTTTTTAACGGGTTTATCTCAAATATCTTCTTTTTATAATCTTTGGAAGCCAAAATACAAAATATATTAGAATAATATCCCAGATCTAAAGTGTAACCACGTTGAATGTTAGTTCTGTCCTCATTGTCACTCATTAAGCAGGGCTGTCGTGTTGCGCGTGCTGTGGCTTTGCGTGAGAGATCGCTCTCTCTCTTCTCTCTCTCTCTTCTGAACTGCGAATTGCAAATTTGCATCACAGACTATGATATAGAAATGGCTGGCGAAACATGTTCAAGATAACTTCTTTATAGGAATAATAAATAGTAGCCCAACTTACGTGTATTTACTTAATTTCTCCAGTACCGACAGCAGAACCGATAACGTCCGAGCTTATCGATACAGCGGTCTTTCAAAATTCAGTACCGGGGCCCGTTTAATACCGGGTTTCTGTACCCATCCCTATCCTTCATGTTGACTGAGCTTTCAATGTTGTTACGGAAAGGGTGAAGCTGGTTGGTTAGTTCTTGTCACATGAACTGCAGTGCGCTTGCGGCGTTCTGAAAAGTTGAGATTTTTTTCATCTTGCTGCGCCTGAAAAAGCGCATCGCTTCAATTATGAAATGACGAACTTGAGCACCTAAAAGACGGGATATGTGAACAGCCCCTTGGTGAGCAACCTTTAATCAGGCCATGAGCTACTGGTTGCTTGCGAGCGACGTGTTGGAGACCCCTCAAGAACGTCAGAAATAAGCTGCTGCTCCAACCCTCTGGAACGCCCTCCTTGAACACATCAAACAGTCAACCACCTTAACATCCTTTAAACAGGCCCTCAAAACTCACCTCTTTGAACTTGCTTTTTCCCATTGACAGACTTTTCCAGTTCTTCATTCTTCATCCATTCATCCATTTTTCCACCTCTCTTGATTTTGCATCTGCTTGTCCATGTATCTTTTGTGGGTTTTTTATTTGTATTTTTTGTGTTGGTTATGTAACCATGTCTATATAGCTTGTTTGTTTTGGTTTATCGATGTAAACCAACAACTGTAAAGCGCCTTTGAGTGTCTTGAAAAGCACTATAAAAATTAAATGTATTATCATTATTATTATCATCTATGGGCTTCTCCCTTGACTTTATACCTCCATATCCCCTCGATTGCCTCATAGACAGTAAAAGATTGTCTGCGAGCTTCTCCTTCTGTCAATACGGTAATTTATCTACTGTGCGACAGAGTCCTGTGGTTATGACGCAATCCTTAGCCTATTTTTACAAAAAATGACTTCTATGGGGGCATAACGTAAGATACAATGTAATGGAGCCTTTTATACATTGTCATATTTCTTTGGAAATAAATAATGGACAAATGGAGTCTTTGGATGCCTCAGATGTAAAGTTATTCGCTGTCAAAGTGACACCAAAATGAATGGGAGACAATGGAATGCTAAAAGCAGGTGAAGGTCTGCTACAATGGTTGCCCCCAAGGAAGCTTCAGGCGGTCCCACGTCGCTCCTTCGGGCTGAGCCCGGCCGGACCCTGTGGGGAGAGGCCTGGCCACCAGGCGCTCGCATACGAGCCCCAACCCCTGGGCCTGGCTCCAGGGTGGGGCCCCGGCTGCGCCATACTGGGCGACGTCACGGTCCTTGAATCTTTTTCTTTCACAAGGGGTTTTTGAACCGCTCTTAGTCTGACTCGTCGCCTAGGACCTGTTTGCCTTGGGAGACCCTCCCAGGAGCATATAGCCCCAGAAAACATAGCTCCTAGGGTCATTCGGGTAGTCAAACCCCTCCACCACGTTAAGGTGGCAGTTCAAGGAGGGAAATTTTTTTTTTTTTTTTTTAAAGAACTTTAAAATTTTTACAAGTTTCTGCTAGGTGGATTGTTATTTTTCTCTAGTTCTGACACACACCCGTACATGCTTGTTTAGATCTTACACACTATCTTACCTCCCTCTCTCTCTCTCTCTCTCTCTCTCTCTCTCACACACACACACACACACACAGCTTGTCTTTGTGTCAGTTGATCTGTTCTGAGAGGTAATTTTTCAATAGGAGAGGCAGACAGGTCTGTGCAGGGATCAGATTGATTTGTCCCCAAACTTCACAGCACTGCAGCAGGAAACCTCACAAATCAACACTGTCATACCTCCCGCTGTAGCCCCACATTCAGTGTATGTTTTTGTATTTGTAAGTGAAGAGAAGGTAGAGGAGAAAAAGGTCAGTAAATAGAAAGTATAGTATATATTTAGGCGTGTGTGTATATTTAACACATAAATGCATACATACTATGCTTTCCATTTACTGACCTTTTTCTCCTCTACCTACACACCCACACAAGTTGGATTGTCCTCCCTTTGCTTTAATGTCATAAGCTGCATGATCACCACATGTCTGCAAAAACATTTCACCTTAGATCCTCAAACTTTATTTCCAGGTTTAAATTAGATTTTGAATCCTGGATATTCAGAACCAACTCAGACTTTTGAATATCAGTGTATATTAAAGTTTTGGGTAGCATTTTTATGTGCAACAGGCAATCTTTATGAACATACTGGTGTGTTTGTGTGTGCATATTTGTTCATATGTATGAGTACCTCAATAAATTCAGCTCGTCTCTCCCTCTCTGTTCTGCATGTATATTTCATGCATGTGACTGTGTAGAGCGAGCTGGTTCCTCTCAGAGGTGTGAAGGTGCAACGAAGCCTAGGAACTATGTGCCTTCATCAGTATGCATGCTGCAAACCAATAGGCCCGCAGGGGGAAGAGTTAGTGTGCGACACGCATGGCTTCCCTGCTTTAATTTCCCTCCATTTGAGAACATTAGCTCTGACAAAGGCAGAGAGGTACAGAGGGACCACTGAACAAACAGAGCAGAGGGAGAGAGAGGCCGTATGCTTGACAGAAAGACAGGCAGAATAAATGGATAAAAGGAAAATACGAGAAATTTGAAACTACATTTTCCCAATAATGTCTTGTGAATGTAAATCTATGCTGAATCTTTGTCATAATTTAGGTCTATCCCTTTAAGTTACTGCTAGATGATTATCTAATTCTTAAAATAGTCCAAACCAATTAAACATCTAATATTTTTTTTATCGGTTATCTGCTTTTTTTCTGCTTTTGTAAATGCCCAATATTGTCCAATACTGAAAACAACACTGAAATGTGCATACAAAATAAATACATTTCTAATATTTCAAATTCTGTTTAAATTCCTAAAATATATCAATTGAAATATTCAAATTGAAATTGAAATTTATCAGATACCTGTGGTTTTTTTTGTTGTTGAAATATTTAATTTATTTTTTTATATTGAATAAATATCCTACATTGGCCAATACTGAACAAATACAAAAAGTAATAAAAAAACACTACATAATAATAAACAAACAGGTACAAAAAATAATAAATTAGAAAAAAACTTAAACTTAATATAAAAATGTATAAACTTGTAACTAGCAATTTTGTAACTTTTTTTTTTTTAAGAGAACAACTAGAAACCATGTCAGTTTGGCATCTTGAATTGTGTGATCTTTGTGTGTTGTGATTCCTGATCAATCAGTTTTAGTGAAGAATGTCAAAGATCCCCAAAAGAGGAAGATCAAGGTTTTTTGGTGGGCCCTTAAAGGGGTCATATAATGGTACATGAACTTTTAACGGTTGATTGTTCTGCAGTGTGTGTTGTCAGTGCCTATACACAACCATCATTCAATGATAAAAATCCATCCAGTGGTTTTGTTTTTATCTCCTTATATGTTTTCCCCTGCCTCAAATCGAGCTGTTCGACCACACGGTCGCACGCCCTCCCGCGGTTGTTGATTGACAGCAGTGTTTCAACACAGACCCGCCCTGAGCGAGCTGTCATCATAGACTATTGTCCGTCATTGTTGATGCACTGGAGCAGAATGGCGTCTAAGCGATTGTGTTGTTCTGTTCTTGGGTGCAATACAAAACACAGAAATCATTCTGATGTTCCTAAATTTTAACCGCTGAAGACGCAGTGGCTGAGTTTTGTTTACGAAGGGAATATTCCCTACGATCAACGTCAATACTTTTTGCGCGAATCATTTCTCACCAGACTGCTTTATAAACGAGGATCAGTATAAAGCTGGTTTTGCTAAGAAGCTGCTGCTGAAATCTTTATATTAATCTTTGCAAATCAAAAGTTTTTCATGACCAATAGTTGTAACGTCACTCTGTCAGTAAAACACAGCGTTCACATCTCACTACTCTACTCTGCCAGTGCATACAAAGATGGATCAAAGTAACATTACGTTAATAAACCATTCAGAAATGTCCTCAAGCCTTGATTTTCGAACTTCTTTGCGGTGCGTGCGACTCCGGTTTAAAATGATACGGTTACTCAGAGACTCCCACTGCCATTCTCTCTCCAAAACCTTCAACTGTTGTCAAGGCAACACTCCACGTGCGTTCAAGCCCGCAGAACAGAGGGGCGGGGTTTATTATTTAAAGGAATATGCACTGAAACGGAGTGCTGAAAACAGGAGCTGATTTTGACCAGGTAAAATGGTGTTTTCTTAAAATACTAATGAGAATTTTTAATAAAAGTGTATTACAAAGTTTTCATTTAGACCCTAAACATTCATATTAACTTGTACAAGAATGGCATCATATGACCCCTTTAAAGTATCTGATTTATTTTCCATCTCCATTTCCAATCTTTGATTGTGTTGGATGGGATCAGATGCTGTCAGTGATGTTCATCATATCCATCATTTGAGTATCAGTATGTGTTTGTGTAATCGTGTTACTGGGAATCACTTAAGTGAAAGACTGAGAGAGAGATGTGGCCGTCTCTGATGTGACTGCCTCTGTGCAGATGAGTCTGATGTTGACCAATGAGTCGCTCAAGCAAACCAGTAACAATGCATACATTTGAGGTCTAAATGGCTCTGTGCATGTTTGTCTAATGGCTGAGTGCAAATGTCATTTGATATGATGTTTTAGTGTGTGGTCCTTGTATGTTTTTCTACCATTGTTTAAATCTCTGCACATTCTAGATACAAAAATTTGCCCCCTAGTGGCAATAATGAAATGAATTTGCTAGCGACAAGCAGTTGTGTGTTTGTGCCTTCTGTAGCGGAGGATGATACCATGAGCTTATGCACTGTTGAGTAATGATTGAATAGTGTTAAACATAAATTTTATATATATATATATATATATATATATATATATATATATATATATATATATATATATATATATATATACCAGCATATCAGAATTATTTCTGAAGGATCATGTGACTGAAAACTATGTAGGCTAATGATGCTAAAAATTAAGCTTTGCCATCACAGAAATAAATTACGGTTTATTATATTATGTTAAAATAGAAAACAGTTATTTAAAATTATAAAATTATTTCATAGTATTACTGTTTTAACTGTGTTTTTGATCAAATAAATGCAACTTTTGACTGGTAGTGTAAATAAATAAATTTTTATACATAATAATTGTAACTACACATAGTACTACTACAATATACTACAATCCACATACTATAATATACATAGTTTAGATTGGATTACATATCTTCAGGTTGCGTACTGTGTAGTTATATAACCTCAAAGCTATGCAACAGGTGCGTCATTCATTACATATGAGTGAGTTTCTCAGAGGACTAAATTTGCCTGCAGCCAAATTACACTTTAATTTCTGCAAGTGGCATGTGAAGCCTCAGTTGTTTGAAAGTAGATCTGGTCAAGGTGAAACCGACTGGCCTCAAAGTTTGATGAGGGTAATTTTACCTCACAGAATGACCCCACTACATGAAAACTCTGATCTTACACTTTTCCTTTCATCTGTCCCTCCACCTGCAGCTCCTCATGCTACTAAAGGCACCTGCGTACATGGCGTTCACTTTGAATGTCCAGCACTGACTTCAATCTTGTTGATAAGACCAACATGATAAGTCACCAGCTTTCCTTGTGTTTTCCAGAACATAAGCATATTCATAAGCATGTATTCCACTAAATAACCATAAAACAGCCTGTTTTTTTCAGGAGAGAAGAAAACTGAATAAAAAAACAAACTAAAAAACAAACAAACAAAATAAGAATAAAAAAACAAACTAAAAAACAAACAAACAAAATAAGATTGCCATTTGAATTTGACTACAAAGATGTATAATTTAAATGAATTGATATTAAAAATGTTGCATTGGAAACCTACTAAAATAAGTAAGTTTATTTTAAAGGAAAAATAAATAAAAGCTAATTCAAAATATTAATAAATACTACTTCAATAGTAATACTATAATAGTATAAATAATACTAAATGACAGACGGATGGATAAATTTGACACACATGGATAGATGGATGGATAGACAGATGGACATGTAGATGGGTATATAGACGGATATATAGACACAGATAGACCGATAGATGATGGACAGACAGACACTGACAGACAGACAGATAGACGGATTAATGGACATAGATGGATAGACACAGACATACAGTATACTGTAGATGGATGGACAGATAACATTCAGCTAGATAGACACAGACAGACATGTAGATGGATGGACAGACAGACATATAGATGAACAGTCAGACAGACACATAGATGGATGGATGGACAGACAGACATAAAGATGAATAGACAGACAGACATATAGATGGATAGACAGACCTGTAGAGGATGGATGGACAGACAGACAGACAGACAGACAGGCGTATAGATGGATGGACAGACAGGCGTACAGATGGATGGACAGACAGACATATATTGTAGATGGATAGACAGATAGCTAGATAGACACAGACAGACAGACACAGATGGACTGAATGGACAGACGCAGATGAGATGCATGATAAAACATTTATCTGAACTTTAAACAAATGATAATTTACCAACAGCAGAGTTTTCACGTTTTCAGTCAGCCATCTTTCCTCACGATGCCTTTTTGTGTGTCTGCACATGCCAGGACTCCTAAAACAAAGTGACGGGAATGGAACAAAGACCCTCACTTGACAGATCTGTCAGATCTCATTAGCATCCCCTGTTCACCTACGTTCGTCTATCATCGGCCCTCCTTTCTGTCTAGGAATTTGAGGTTTGGCCTTAGGTGATGGCGGGACGGGTCTCGTATAGGAGGAGACAGAAAGTCTATCCGTTAGCGCCTCGTCCATCCGTGGCCTCCATCGCACCTTGTTCTCCCGCCCCCTACAAATCACACAGTAAACCGCCAATCATTCATCACCATGGTAAAGGGGTCGTTATTGTCCCGATGACACCAGGCAATCCCCCCGTGAACCGCGCCTCTATCTCCCCTCGATTTTAGAGGCATCCATCTAGCAGGATGAATGGAAAGGGCAAGATAATACAAGAGAGATGGACACAGGACCAAGATGGCAGGATAAGAGCAGATACAGGTGCTGTTGACGCTTAGTCTTTCGTCACTTTGTTTGTCAGCTGCTGGTGGGATGGATACACCAGACAGTGTCCGCTTTATATTTAAGTCACTGAAAGTGAGCAGGAATGAAGTCTTTACACTATGCAACAGCTGCTAAATTGGTTTTATCGAACCATTTATGTTGCCAAAAAAGATAACCAGAGCCATTGAGATAAAGAGGTAAATCAGAGACAAACAAAAGAAACTGCTCAAGTTGTTCTACAAGGTTTGGACAAGAAAATAAACGTGAAGGGAGGGGCTTAAAGAGCGTTTCTGGCCTTTGATTGGATGATAGGGAAGGCAGGGAATACCAATGAAGTACATCAAGTAATCAGTCCACCTCTTGTTTAAGGGACATTTCATAAAATTTCAATTCTGTCATTATTTGTGACTTCTGTGCAACACCGAAATACACCTTCCGGTATTCAATTTTTTATTATTTTTATTATTTTATTTCTCTTTACACTTGAGTTTCCATAGTCCAAATTCTGTTTTTGAACAATTCAATATGACTATAAAATAATAATTATGATTTAATTGTTATTATTAAATAAAAAAAATAAAAAAATTGTGATTGTGTAAAATTACAATACTAAAATTGACTTAATTTCTTCACTTTCAAATGGTGAAAACATCAAGCTTGAATTTTGACTGGTAACTGGCAAAATAAAAATATATACAGTCGGTTTCAGAGTGAAGCTGATGATATCGGCGTCTCAGAACAGCTCGATTCACAGTAAAGTCTCTGTGTAAATACAGAGTATTGCTTATTATTATTGCTAAAAAATATTGATTTTGTTTTGATATATTGTGCAGCCCTAGTTTAGAACAACATTGATTCAAATCAACCCTATTGACTTGGACACAAAACAACAACAGCAGCTTTGAGAGTTTTAGGTGAACTATCCCAGGTCTGACCAACCCACACGTTGTATACTCCTAATGAAAATTTCTGATGACTGTGTGAAATAGAAGATGTGTTTCTGTGTATTTATGCCTGCATTTTGCATATATGTGGGATAGATACAGATGGGAACAGAGAAAAGTGTGTTATGGAGAGAAAGAAATGTGAGTGTGACTGAATGAGGAATTGTAGAGACTGATAAATGAGTGAAGGGAGTCAGATCAAGGACATGCTCTGGTTTACCTGAACTCTGCACGGTCACATAGAGGCCACAGTCAACTGAGTGATGAAGCACATTACATATGATCTGAAGAAAGGAAGTAAAGGAAGACGAGAGAGACGGGGAGGGGAGAAAACCACAAATTCTGCAGGATGTCAGTATAAGTGAAAGAGAAGAAGAGAAACACTCAACATCAGTTCATTTCTTTTACGACCGTTATGTTAAGCATGGTGTGAAGTAATATACCCTCAACCATGGTAAAATCAGTGTAATGCAATACATGACAATTTATATGACAATAAATATCGTTGCAATTTGATAAATTACATTTTTATTCTTGCTTTTTGCATGTTGTGATATGACATGTTGTGTGTATGTGTGTATATATATATATATATATATATATATATGAAGAGTTCAGATGCAAAATCCTCTAAGTGCCATTTGAAATTTTCTTCTAGAATGATCATTTTTATCAAGCTTGTATATTTAAGTTCAGTGATTTCACTTAAATGGCAATGATAATTACCTATTAATTGTTATTTAAGTGAAATTACTGAACTTAAATATACAAGTTTGATAAAAATCATCATTAAAGAAGAAAATTTCAAATGGCATTTAGAGGCTTTTGCATCTATACTCTTCATATATATATCATGTATTCCTTTCTTCCTTCAATTATTTTTACTTAAAGGTTTTATGCTTAAACTCATAATACTGAATATAGTTGGATATATACAGTAACCTACTTTTAAAAGGCCAAGATACAATATTGATTTGTATTTTAGTTCATTCGATTGGTCATACCAGATTTGCATACATTATCTTACCACTTTAACATAGATTTTGACTTTCATAAGTCTATAATTGTCTGGAAATCTGGCTTTGTTGTGTCTGTTTTGCATAATTCTGTTTGGTTGTGTTAAGGGAGTTTTAGCTGACTTCGAGTATCTTACCGCATGTTTACAAATACGACGCCTTTCCTCTTTCATTGAGTAGCAGATCCGAACAAATCGCCATTGCTAATGAACAACACAGCAGCCGTTTAAAGGCTTTACTGACTGTGAGCAATATCGTCCCCACTGTGAGCCACTGTGGATAGAGCCATCACAGGCCCGTCTCACAAACAAACAAACACAGATCATAACGGAAACTACACAGAAATACGTAACATTAAAATATACCCATAGTAGCACAAACGTAGTGTCAGAAAAGCAGGAGAATCAAGCTGATTTTAGAACATGAAGACAGATGAACGCAATAACAAAGGCTTTAAAAATTTGTGTACTCTGTCACAGTGGTGTGTTGTGGGTAAATATGTGCCATAACTCACGCAGCGTCACCGTGGTGGCGTTTAAGCGTTCATGTGTATAATTATTTTGGAGTATGTCTCCATTTTCTTTCTTTCGCTTCAAATCAATTTTTATGGCAGCTGATTTTATGGCAGTCATCAGGGCGGTGGAGAGACTCAGCCTGCTGCGTCTGCTGCGGGCGTAAAACAGCAGAGGAACCATATAAATATTACCGCTTCCACTGCGCCTCAGGCAGCTACATGAATGAGAAAATGAACGTATTTGTACGTGTGCTTGTCTGTGTTTGTGTGAGAGAGGAGAGCTGAGGTTCCTATTGGTGACCTTTGCCCCAAAGCGTCATTCCTCCCGAGGGTCGCTCTTTCATTGTAGTGGTAACGGGGTTGTTGTTTGATGTCAAGACACGACGGAGTGCTACTTTTGCTGTCGGCACATCACACAATGCCTTGAGTTAAACAAGATGTCGAACTCTGTCTGTCTTGTCCGTTTTAAGTACGGATTCAAGTTCGAACGGGTCGTTTCTCAAACCCAGATTCAATTAAGCACTGGAATACAAATGACATCTGACAGAAAATCATCTTTCATTGAGGAATTAAAGAGTCTAGAGTTTAGAAAGCGCCTCACTGTAAACTATAACAACATCATAGCATTTATGATCATATAATTGCTGTTACTGCTGACAAGCATCAGTACTGTTGAAGGATTTGAAGCGCCTAGTTCTAAATATGAAACTGTCATATTTTTGTAGGCATACATCAAATACACAGTAAGGTTTAGGCTTTAAATTATAATAAAAACAACTATGGTGTATATTGTATTATATTTTTTATATCATCTTGTTTGTCTTGTATTTTTAACAAACCTCTATTTTTATTTATTTCATTGTTTGATACCCTGCAAGTTTTATGCTTGAAATAAGGGGAAAAAACCTAATGGGTTTTGCAATATTATATTATATTATATTATATTATATTATATTATATTATATTATAGTATAGTATAGTATAGTATAGTATAGTATCAAAATATAATGCTGAATCATATTTACCATATTCTAGATACATGCTTGAAAAATGTATTTTATCTTAGAAAATGTATTTTTAATAATTATATATTTTATTCTAAATGTGTAAAACAAGTATTAAACGGCCAAAAACTAAATAAAAGTTATTGTAAGCATTAATCTAAGAATATCCAGTGAGGTTTATGCTTTGAAACAAGGAAAAAACAACCAATGCTAAAAAATTATTATATTAAATTATAATTCATAAAAATGTTATCCTAATTTCACAATGCTTGCAAAATAAGCCCTTTATCTTAGTAAATTTTTTGATAATTATTTTTTTTTACTCTTATGAAATGTGCAAAAAAGAAAGAGAACTTAAACTGCCAAAAAAGTTATACTTTTTTTTTTATTTAGTGTTGTATGCATACATCCTATAATATCCAGCTAGCTTTATGCTTGAAATAAGGAAAAAGCAACTAATGATTACAAATTATTCAAGATGCAAGGTTTCAAAGTCTTTGTGTTGATTATGATTTTTTTTGTGTGTGTCACTGAACATCCACAACACTCTAGACTTTTGCATGAGCAACTTACATTTTCTTACATGTCTAGTTAACAGATTATTTTTATAAAGGAAACAAAGCCCCTTTCTTTTCTGATGCTGCTGTTCTCATTTCCTGATTTTTATCATGAGAGTCCGTCTCACTAAGATCTCAGTGTCAGGCTAAACTATGGCAGGATTAGTACTGTCCAAACACACCGCAGCACTCTTAAAAGAGGCCTGGGCGCAGGGCAAGGCCTGTGTCTGCTCAAAGCCTGCTCAGCCCGCTTGAAGCAGAGATCCGGGAATTAATGGCGGCAAATATTAACACCTGCCCTTATGTAAATATTAGCATCTCTCTCTCTCTCTGTAAATTCTGCATGTGATCTGTGTCACCTCTGAAAGTGGATGAAGACATAATCTCATATGGACGTAATGGGTTTGTCGAGATGAAAGCGGCAAACGGGAACTGAGGGAACTCGATGTTTTCTGTTCCGATAGGATAATACAGGCTTCTCGATGGGATGTTAAAACTGAGCTTCTTTGGCGAGGTACATCATCATCCTCCCAATGCAACAAACCTGTCTTAAATGTCACTTTTATTCTTTGTTTCTCGTTGCTTCTTTTACCAGAGATGATCTGATGGCCTTTATTTCCACCGAGTGAAATAGATCTCTGGTGGATTGGTGAGGAGGAGATTATATCTAATTGTTTCTATTCGTCTTTCTTTGTTGGCGGGTTTCAGGCTCTGGCTGCGTCCCAGATGTCATTTAGTATCTGCTCACTTTGAGAGAGTTCACTCAAAAGCTGAAAGTGGAGTATCATTCATTCTACTCTGTACATGCTTGTGTGTTATAGGATGTCTAACCTGTTATTCTAATGAATTTGTAGTTATGAGGGCTGCTTTAAAAGCAACACATTTTTGACCAAGTACTTGTTGGAAAACACAACTCCTTTTTATGATCTCTGGCTCAGAAGGACGTTGTTAATCTCTCACGTCCTTTTTATCCTACTGGGTTTTGTGCATTCATATGCAGTCAGTAGTAATAGAAAGGTCTTATATAGCACTACGCCCCCTGCTGTTCTCATCCAGAACTGCAGGCTGATCCGCAGACTCGTCCATTTTTAGGAACCTTTGACAACATTAACATAACAATAGTCTCAAAATAGCTATATTATATTATTATATTATATTATATTCACACACACAAACACATGTATGTGTGCGGGTGTATATATACAGTATGTACTGTATGTGTGTGTGTATATGCATGGATGTATAACGGATCCCACGGGTCCTTGAAATCCTTTTTCAGTTTGTGAATCTAAAAAAAAAAAGAAAAAAAATTAAGGCCCTGAAAAGTTTTTGTAAATAAACGTACGTAGATACAGGTCCTTGAAAGTGCTTTAATTTATTTTGTTCAATAAGTTTTCTGGAGAAAATTCCATATTATTCCCTCCGGTCTGCTAATGTGTTATTTTGCCAACACATAGTGGCCTTTGCTAGCTTGCTTGATTTACGTTAGTTACGCGAATTTACTCGGAACATTAATTGTGTCCCGCGTGAGGCATTTTGTGTTGTACTTTGCCATGACGTTCACGCATGCACGAAACTAGTACTATGATGGTATATAAGTTTTGACACACACCACCTCATTTTTTAGTAGTACTATTTTTGACATTTTACAGTAAAAGTTAATTCATCGAAAGGGAAATAAAATGAATGGAAGTATGTGCCCTTGTTTGCTAAGCATGTGTTGGCTGATTCCCTCCAAAATTTAAATAAGTAAACAAATTAAATAAAAGATTAAAGAATAGTTTTCATTTTATTTTATTTATTTTGATGTCCTAGGATATAATATAATTTCTTACATTTTTTTTTAATATAAAATCATGGAGGGAACTTGAACGTATCTATATATATATATATATATATATGTGTGTACAGTGTGTATATATATATATATATATATATATATATATATATATATATATACACACACACCACACGTTCATGTTCCCTCCACCATTTAATCTGCTCTCCTCCTTTGACAATATCCATAGATTGTAATTATCCATTATTAGGGAAAAGATGAGTAAGGTTTTGGGATGAAAATCTGCCTGAATTAA
Source organism: Pimephales promelas (assembly GCF_016745375.1). Next base: position 8,477,057 of record NW_024121321.1, read on the forward strand.
TGGTTCTATTAATCACTGTTATGTCTCTGGCTTCGCGTGTCCCTGTTATTTATGTGTTTCGTGAATGGAGGTCTAATTGCAGACTTGGCTCCTCAGGTGACTTTTGAAAACCCTAGGGGATTTGCATCATCCTCTGCGTTTAAGAGTCACCTTAACAAGAACACAAAAAGTTTAATTTCTGAAAGGAAGGTTGTTGAAGCCTTGCACCAAGATATTGGTGCGTCTTTAAAGAAGTTTTGACACACCATCTCATTTTTTAGTATTACTATTTTTGACATTTCACAATAATAGTTAATTCATCAAAATGGCAATAAAATGAATGGAGTTATGTGCCCTTGTTTGCTAATGCTAAGCATGTGTTGGCTGCTTTCCCCCAAAAGATGAATTAATAAATAAAATGTAATTTAAAAAAAAAATTTTTATTTGATTTATTTTGAGGTGGAGGCAGAGTGAATCTTAGGATATTATATATATATATATATAAGAATTGTGACATAAATGAATTTAAAATTTTTGCATTCTAAAGAAATGTCACATTTTAGAATCTTTTTCTTTTGTTTTTTTTAAATATTTTATATAGTTTTTATTATTTTATATTCCTGTTTAACTTATCACAATAGGAATTACAAATATGACTTCAGTTTTAACTTATTTTTCAACTATTGAAATACTAAAATGCTAAATTTTTAAAATGTAACTTTTTTCAGTACTGTCATTGTAGCGTACTTTAAACAAATATTTCATGCAACTCCGTGATTGTAGGATGCAGTTCTCCTAGAGGACGTAGCAGAGACAATATTAACGGTGTTTGTTCCAGATGTGCCGAGCAGATAACGATTCAGAGAGGTAATTGACAAACAGATCGATGACCTTGAATCTGTTTGTCTGCCACTGAAAAGAACATGCTTCTTTCGAACAGCCTCACACAGATCCATGCATTCTAGAAGTCCACCACAGGATAGCAGTGTCGGCTCAGTTTTGATGTTCGTTGGCTCACCCCACCCCCACCGTTCATCCCCTCTTTCTCCTCCTCCTTATAAATACATTTATTTCCTGCTGGAAACACATCCTCTCTGTTTAAATATTCATGAGGCTGTGAAACTTCTTTCAGGTAGTCACAATACCTGTCCTTCTATATGCCTTACACTAGGGGGCTAAGAACACTGTCAAGTGTGTACGTACGTATGCATTCATGGTGTAATTATTGTCTTTAAATGTGATCTTTCAAGGTCAAATGTGTCGCTTACTGTTATAGCAAACTGGTAACAAGTGTCTGCGCTTTGAAAACTGCATTGTTGTGTGACAGAGAATGAGCGACTCTGCTTTAAATGCCTCCGGAGCCTTTTCAAGTCATTGTTGAGAGTCGGATGGCTTTTGCATACCAATTCGCCACAGATTTTGTCTTGATACCCACAGATAGCTTGTGTCCAAAGAGCCAGACATGCTAGGTTTAGTAGTAATACGGCTTCTGCACATTAATGGCTCTATCTGAGGTTTGTTCTTGAGTGTAATAGATTAGTGTGTTCAGATGTTTAAAAACGCTTATCAGCTCAGTACTCAAAGGCCTCTCAGAAGACACAAGCAATGGGGAAACCCTTTAGATAAGAGCGAGAGAGGGAGAGATTACTTCGCTTTTCTCCGGCTGAAGCACAAGAAAGTATGAGGGGGGGAGGGTTTTTATTTTGAGGTCACAGCTATGGTGTGTCTTTATTTGGCATAAGCTACTGATTTCTGCACACAGTAGCCATTTCATTTCAGAACTTCAGGCTGACACTTTTAATAACTTCTTTAATGAGTCATTAACAAACATATGTAATGTTGTGGATTCCTTATAATGTTAAGCTCTATTAGCAGCATTAGTGGCCTAATTTCAATTACCACAGAAGAGAGTTTAAGCGCATCTGGTATGTTACTGTGTGTTATTAAAATTATGTATATATTTGTTTGAAAGCAGAGACTGTGGTATTAAAATACATGGTCGCTTGACAGTATATCATGTTAGCATAGTATGATTAAAATCGTTATCTGTGTAAAGTTTTATGTGTGTGTGTGCATGTTGAAGAAAAATATATTTTCATTTGTTTTAGTTAGTTTTTTATTTTATTTATTTTTTATTTATTTATTGCTAATAATTTTAGGGCTTAAACTTGTTTCAGTTTATTGCCAAGGCATCATTTCAAAATTTTGTTTAGTTTAAGTTTTTCAGCTAATATTTAATTTTTTATTTAATTTCATCTTTATTTAAATTAACAAAAATGTTTTTAATAGTTTTAGTTAATGATATAATAACCCTGATATGCGTGTGTATATTTACACACACACACACACACACACACACACACACACACACACACACACACACACACACACACACACACACACACACACACACACACACACACACACACATATACATATGTATGTATGTATGTATGTATATATATATATATATATATATATATATATATATATAGTGTGTGTGTGTGTGTATATATATATATATATATATATATATATATACAGTAACACACACTATATATATATATATATATATATATATACAGTACATGTATATACTGTACACGTATACACATACACACACATATACATACATATACAGTATGTATGTGTGTGTGTCTGCATGCATGCATATATACAGTATATGTATGTATGTGTGTGTGTGTGTGTGTGTGTGTGTGTGTGTGTGTGTGAGATTGAATGATACACACACACACACACACACACACACACACATACACACACACACACACACACACACACACATATTTCTCAAGAAATGTACAGGAATTTTATGCCACATTTTTTATGTTATTGTTTTCCATCAATATCTAAATGCATTTAGCAAATTTTCATCCACCATTCTGTGAGAATCCTGTTTGTTGATGATAATAAAAGTTATGAAGTTTTACCAATTTGTTCCTAAAGTGCACTGCAAAACCCTTTTGAGAAACTCCCTCTCTCCTCTTGCTGCTTCTGGTTTGGCTACAGAAATGAGTTCACAGAAACAGCGACTGGCAGGGAAATCAGACATGACTCAAACACAACTGTAGGTAAATGAGTGCAGGAGATCAGATTGTCCAGTCAGTTGTTGTGGGTCTGCCAGGTGATATAAACAGAAATCACAGTTGTGCTTGGCATTAATTGCCTATCATACACATGTATGCAGGCCAGAATACATGGCGTCATCATAAATACTTCAGCTATGTTTTATAAGGCCCTGACTCAGGGGCTCGCCACCTGAGCTAATCAATATGTGTCAGTGTTATAAAGAATACACAATTTGCATAATGTAAAACTTGTGAGACAGGAGTATTAAGACAGGAAAGGCTGTTGTGAAATTGGCCTGAGCACAAACCACTGGATGAATGGCCATGCTAACATTAGTCATCCCCCAACACAAGCCCACACACACACATACAGCCCAGTGTGATTTACCTCGGTGTCTGAGGCCACACCATAATGCCACATTGTTCTGCCATTAGCTCCTCAACAGCCTCTAAACTTAATTTCCCTGATTTGTGTCAAAGCGCCGACAAGCTTCACCATCGATTAAAGTGTCAAGGGAGGCTTAAACCCATGAGGAGACTGGTTTGTGTGTGTGTGTGTGTGTGTCACTTGTTTAGTTTAAACAAGATAAGATTTCATAAAAATATTTTTTGATTTCATAAAAACGGTGACATTTTGTGTTCCATCATAAGATATTTGAAACAGTATTTTGTTTTTTTATATTCCTTACAAGTTACAAGCAATTTAAGATTGTAACAAAAATGGTGATCAGTCAAATATATTCACTTTCCTTTTGTACATATATTTATGTTGGGGAGCTATTTCTGCTTCACTTGACATTTAAAAATGACTTCTGTTTCTTCAATCATGTTGTTTTCTTTATTTCTTTCTCTTGAATAATGCTTTTTATTTTAGATGTGACCACAAAAAAGTCTGCTTAAACACTTTTTACAGTATGGCGCTTATGTGCCATTTTAAGTCTTTTACAGCTTGTACCATTTCTTGTCTATACACCTGATTTAAAAAAAATGCTGTTGCTGTTTCCAATTTAGAGAAAAGAATAATGTGCATTGTGTACAAAATACAACATTTGTAGCAAGATTATAGTTGAGGTTAACATGCAAGGCTCAAAACACGAATACCGAAACAGTGAAATCATGGTACGGAAGCAACAACAACAATGAGAAATGATAGCAATCATTGGTCTCTCGTCGTGCTGCGTCTTAAATGGTCATACAGGAAGTGAGTTCTTGACGATCCAATGGGAACAGGACATCCAGTTAACCTCCATCCAATAGGCTTCTGGAAAAACACAAAACATAGAAACAAAACGCGGATGAGGATAACACGACAACCGTGATGATGGCCAGAGTGTTCATTTCAGAACATGAAAGACTTGCAGTTGTGTCCATGTATTGATGTGGCATTTGGAAAGGGACACGTGCTAGTAGATACAGACCAGTGTGACCTGTCAGACCTTAGACCTCCACGCTTTCACCTGTGACCCCAGCCAAACCTCCCCCCACCCCCTCAGTTTGACTGGAGCAGATAGAGTGTGTGTGTTTTGGCTGGAGAAATGGCTCTACAGTATAACTTTTTATATTTGCTTAGTCCCAAAGACTGATCATATCAACCACAGCTGTTCATTACACCCTTCACTGAGAGAAACCCAAACATTTCTCATGCAAACTTAGTTTTCTTGCATTGCTGATTTATTGATTTGCATGTAAACCCTTGAACTGGGTTATTTATTACACTGCACTACAAAAGGCAAAGTGAAGGCAACACCGAAACTGATTAAAATTGGCTTTAAGGTTTTGTGATTGTGACTTTTCACACTCGTTTGTTTCCCATGAATCTGATTACAGTTCATCTTGACTTGAGCAAACCAAAGTCTAAAATGTATTTTTATACATTGTAGTGTAAATGAAATAAAAATGTTTTGATGGTCATTATTAATATATTTAACACAGTAGTTTAAATTTGTATGATTTTACATTTATTTTTACACGCATATATCAACAAAACAATAACTATTTTAAATGTAAAACGACAATAATACTATAACAATAATTATAATAATTATCACAAATAAGTTTAAATTTGCTCTTTTATTCTAAATAGTGAGTAGAAATCACCATAATCAATCACTTTTTTCCTTCTATTAACAGCCATAGTTTTGTTTTTCTTATGGTTTATACATGCAAGTGATAAACTTCCATGTAGTATTTTACACATTTATAATATTTTATATTTTTCACAGTATAAATGAACATGAAAATATATAGTCATTTTTATATTTTAATGTGTTTAAAAACGCATTACTGCATATTACCTTACCTTTACATGCCAGTTTTGATAGCTTTTAGCAATTTTGTTGTACATACAAATGCACTTGATTACAGCGTAAGTGTCACGTGTCAGTGCATGTTTGGGACTTACAGTTTGTGTTTGATTGGTTCCTGTTTTCCTTTGTTCTTTTCCCGCCACTCCTTCGGTTCTATGGTTACTATCATTAAGTTCATTTGTCCCTGTTGTGTATGATTAATTATCTTGTTTCTGTTTGCTATTTAAGATGCACTCTTTCTATCAGTCCTTGTCCGATTAGCCTGTCAGCTTGTTTCTATTGTTAAAGTTTGAGTTTGTATGTATAATTGGAATCTTTAGTCAGTTCCTGAGGAAACCACAGTGTCACAGAATAAACTCAATGAAACACATGGGCAAACTGGGTGTCACAGCACAGGCAAACATAACATGAACACGAACACTAAACGTGACAGTAAGATGCTTCATGAGGGGTTGTGTGTGTTTGAGGCCAGAAGTCGTCATTGAGTCCATAGCCCGAATATGTGTTAGTATTTGAAAATAGTTTTTTTTTTTTGTGTCTGTACACAGAGACGCACAGTAGCAGAACTGGGCCGTTTGATGATAAACTCTGTTACTGTGTAAATCTGTTGTCAGTCTACAGCTTCATTCAGCCGCTAAATTAATGTGTAAATATGCTGGCTCATATCTCGCCGCTGTTACATCACGGCAGGACTTTGGGGGTTTGTTTGCGTGCGTGTGGGTGAGATTTATTCGCCTTGTACTCTGGTGCTTCATTATTGCAGAGCATCCGAGAGCGCAGGATCTCCAAACAATTTATGACAGACACCTTTATTGGCCCCTGTAAAATAAAAGCGAGGAGAAAAAAAGATTAATCATCTCTCTCTCCATCTATCATTCGGGCCCCGGAACGCCCCATTAAAAAGGGCCGCAGTTTTACAGCGTTTTAAACGGGCATATGTCTGGTCACCATTGGCATTCAGCTGTGAGGGCAGCTTTAGGACCCTGAGCTCCAGCTCCGCTATCTAAATGAAAGGTTGGCGGTGTCGGCAGCTTTGCCCATCTGGATTTATACCATTGTGCATTGTTTAATTGTGCCACTAAATAATGCCCATGTATTATTTAATAGGCTGTTATTGGGTTTTTAATTGGCAGGCCAGGAGGCACTTCAGTCTCAGAGAGTGCATTAAAAAACAGGGGAATCAGCCCTGTTATCTATGTGAACTGGTGAGGTGGGTTTGTGTCGAGGTGTCAGGTGTGTGTGCGCTCTGCAGGGGTTTCAATTTTCACTGTAATATGGCTATTTGTTTAGACTAGTTCCAGGGGTCGTAATGCTCCTGAAAAATGGTTTGAGTTGAAAACATTAGACACTCGCATAGTGTCCTATACAGAGATTCATGTGAACATGCTTTTCAAGGCATACTGTACAATGCTGCTAGATAAAAACATTTAATATTTAAAGTTTCGGTAACATTTTACAATAAGGTTTCATTTGGTAACATTAACAACGAGGAATACGTTTGTTACAGTATTTAGTATTCTTTGTTAGTAAGCTGTTCACTGTTTGTTCATGTTAGCTCACAGCGTGTTAACTAATGTTAAGAAATACAACTTTTGATTTTAATAATGTATTATTAGTAAATGTTGAAATTAACATTAACTAATTTTAATAAATGCTGCAGAAGTTCATTATTAGTTCATGTTAACTAATGTTACCTTATTGTAAAGTGTTACCAAAGTCTCTTCTAAATATGGCAACACCACACAATTTAATAAAGCCTTTTTTACGTTATCTATTTCTAACTATAAAGAAAGAAATGCAGTTAACATTCAACTACTTGGAAAATTGTGTTTTAAAGTCAACATGAAATCAAAATATTTTATCAAATATTGCAGTGTTTATTTTAAATGATGTGTTTAAAATGAATGTGCCCTCGTAATCTTGAATCACAATAACTTCCCCTCCCTCTTGCAGCTCATCTCTTCTTTTCTTTAATGATGTGTTTATTGGCGTGAGGGCAGGGCAACCTGTCACTCACATGACATCACAGCAATACCAAACCACAAACACAATCAATTCCTTATGGACAAAATCAAGTCCCACCCTACATTTCTTTTCTTTTTCAAGAAGCTGTTTCACTCAGATATAGTCACAATATGGAAGAAAAGACTATCGCAACTTCCATTTCAAGCTAACATTTAAAATGTATCTATGTTCTCGATGCACCAACATTGAGTTTTATAGACCTTATCAAAGTCCCTTTAAGACAAGTCTTTTCACTCAGCAGCCATCTTTGAAACACCTCTCGGTAAATATCAAATTCTTCAAAACTGTTCGCCAAGCTACGATTAAATTTTATATTTGATATAAATCACCAATGAAATCTGACAACACTTGTCTCATAAATTTTGTTTCTAAACAAATTGGCTCTTATGTAGAAAGACATTGGCTCTTATTCCCTATCCATATTTAGTGTTGCAGTTTTTCCCATTCAAAACAAACACGAGTGACATGTCTTGTGCTATTCTATAGTCTTTGACCTTATGTAGCCCAGCCCCTTTTTAGCGCTGCACTCATTTTCTGTCTTCCAGTTTATATTTCCATAACATGAAGGTCCTAAGGATTTATGAATGAACCGCCTTTCCCCCCCAGGTCTACTGATATCCACTTCAAACATTACAATGCTCATGATAACTTTCCTTTTGTTAACTCTAAAATAAGTAAATCCACTTCACTAGCTAATTACTCTTCAACAGCTATGATAGAAATATACAGAGCACACTTTCCTTGCATCAGTTTAGGCCACCATCAGTAGAGGGCGGTAACTTAACTACATGGTTTTCAAATGATGCAAACAAATTAGCATGTTCCCAGCCTCATGTTTTGTGAATGTGATTTCACCAAGGGCAACATGTTCCTAGATAAACATCTTTGTTGATCATGGAACAATATTCCAATCAACCAATTAGATTTAAGGGCAAGTTATAATTTGTCCAATTTAATTAATGTTAATAATTTCATTCTGATTTTAAGGATAACTTATGGGTAGAGTTAATTGTAGGCATAGGGTCAGGACAAAAGTTTTAGGACAGGAATGTTGTTCCAGGATCAACAAAATATGTTGGTCCAGGAATGTGTCTTGTTTGGCAAAATCATGGTGACCCTCATGTTCACCGCAAACATTTAAGATGTTGTGTCCTAAATATTTGATTTGGAGTTTTAAAATGACTGCAACAAATAATGAAATCATTATAACCTTGCTAGATTGATACTATAATAATAGAGAAAATGGTCTTAACTTTCACCTGTATGACACTAATCTTGTTGCTTAATTTGGATTCATTATTGTGTAGAATGCTCATAATAAAAAAAGGCCTTCATAAATTGAACAACTGGTTGGATGTCAGAGAAAAGCAATTGTGTTTGTTTGATGAATCCTAGTCAATATCAAGTAACGAGTTTTGTGGATATGTTGAATAAAGTGTAGACACCAATTTTATGTGTTTTTGTAGCATAGTGTTTCTAAGCTACCACTGCTATAACTAAAATCATAGTTATGAACATGAGTTTGCTGTCTGAATTGCATGTGATGCAATAAAAGACAGTGTACCACCAAATAATGTAATGAAACATTTTCTGTTGAGTTGTCCTCATGGGCTACGCATAAAAACTGAGCAGTGTGCAACACGAACTGATAAAAAATGCAATCATCATCATGCTGTAAATACTCGCAACATAACCAAATAAAGAAACTTGCCACAAATACAACTCAACCAAATACAAAAATTTGATGTACATACAACACAACCAAATATAGAAACATTCCGCAAACGCTCACAACATAACGAAATACAGAAACACACTGCAAATACATTTTGGCAAATACTCACAACTCAAGCAAATAAAAAAAAAAGTGCCACAAATACAACGCAACCAAATACAGAAACTCACCACAAATACAACACAACCAAATACAGAAACTCTCCATAAATACAACACAACCAAATACAGAAACTCGCCACAAATAGGGGACCCCAGGAAGTGACGAACTTGTACTCACAAAGCAACCATATACAGAAACACAACGCAAATACTTGCAAATCCACTAAATACAGAAACATTCTGCAAATACTCACAACGCAGCCAAATACAGAAACATGCTGCAAATACTCACAAACCAACCAAATACAGAAACATGCTGCAAATACTCACAAACCAACCAAATACAGAAACATACTGCAAATACTCACAAACCAACCAAATACAGAAACATGCTGCAAATACTCACACACCAACCAAATACAGAAACATGCTGCAAATACTCACAAACCAACCAAATACAGAAACATGCTGTAAATACTCACAAACCAACCGAATACAGAAAAATGCTGCAAATACTTACAACACAGCCAAATACAGAAACATGCTGCAAATACTCACAAACCAACCAAATACAGAAAAATGCTGCAAATACTCACAACACAGCCAAATACAGAAACATGCTGCAAATACTCACAACACAGCCAAATACAGAAAAATGCTGTAAATACTTACAACGCAGCCAAATACAGAAACACGCTGCAAATACTCGCAAACCAACCAAATACAGAAACATGCTGCAAATACTCACCAACAGCCAAATACAGAAACATGCTGCAAATACTCACTAACAGCCAAATACAGAAACACGCTGCAAATACTCACAAACCAACCGAATACAGAAACATGGTGCAAATACTTACAACGCAGCCAAATACAGAAACACGCTGCAAATACTCACACACCAACCAAATACAGAAACATGGTGCAAATACTCACAAACCAACCAAATACGTACAACGCAGCCAAATACAGAAACATGCTCCACATACTCACAACTCAACCAAATACAGAAATAGGCTACAAATGCATGCACAGACCTACAATGGAAATATTTCTAGGGGACCCCACAAGTGACAAACCTGGCTGGGACCACTTATTTTTCAATGTCTACTTGTCAGTGGTGTTGTCAATGAATTGAAAGATGAGTTTTGGGGTTGATTTTAACTTATACCATGGTCCTTCTGAATACTCTATACTGATTGGCTGGAAGGATTTCAATAAAACCGTTTAATGCACAGGTAGTTCCGAGTCAGTTTTTCACCGTTCTATATTAATAAGCTGTTTTCATCGAAGCGCACATAGACGCACGTCTCTCACACACTGAAACATGTCCCTGCATACTCGCACACAAACATTCAGGAGCACAGAAACTTATCTGCGCTTTCCCATTATTTTTAGTTATTATTAGTTAATAGTTTTTATTGGCTGCACGTTGCTGTATTTGGTTGCGTTGTGAGTATGCAGAACATTTCTGTATTTTCTGTACAAACTTTATAATGAATGGTTAAAAATGCTCCTCATCTGACTCAATTTTTTAAATTATTGGTCTGCATTAACAACAGGAACAGTCACAGAGCAAACACATCTGCAATAAAATCAACTTGTCCAGTGTGCTGTGGAAACAAACCCACATACACATGCATACTTAGGCACACAGAAGTCGAGGACAAATATAAGTAGGATGTTCATATTATAAAAAAGAAAAAAAATCATTGCCTGTTCTTGCACACATACAGTACTGAGTTGTCAGTGAGTTTCACACATGCGCATACAATCCCTGATTAATTAGACCACTCCTGCTGGCACACCACTTGATTTGCACACCTACTCAACCCACACACACACATAGTGTGCTGTCAGCATCTGAGGCTCTGATTTACATAAACCCACTCAGGGGACTAACGGCATCGTCTCTAATTGAGCTTCAAGTCAATCAGAAGCTAGTCAGGGGACGTGAAGTGATTTAACATCACGGTTAGCCACAACCACAGAGTCAGACGACTTTAAAAATAGCACTGTTTATCAGCACAGGAGCAGGTAATGGTGTCTTAATGTCAACATTGTCAAATTTTATTTCAAAAGTATAAACCAGTAAACATTTAGTTTATTTTAAACTTTACAAAGTTATTTGGTGATTTTGAAAATGTGCTTCGAATAAAGAAAACATTTGTATGTGGCACAAATTAAGTAAACTGGAAGTCATTGTCAATTGGACTATCAATTTTGTCTATTTTTTTTTAAAATATTTATTTGTTTATATATGTATAGAGTTTATTATTATTATTAAATTTCCCTCAATAAGAAATTATTAATTTATGTAGGAAAAATGAGAAAAGACAAGATAGTTGTCATGTCAAAATAGTATATGTAGAGAAAATCAATATGACAGTAAAAGTAGATAGTAGTTTTTTTTTTATCGTAGACTTGGGTCTATTGGCACATTTGAGCTCAGTTTGAGAAATTGAGATCTCAACTGAAACTTTTGAGAAGATGTGACATTTACATTTTCCATTTTCTCTCCATTAAATCTCAATACTATTTATGAGAAACAATTAAGAAATCATTTGTGATTTTCTTTCATTAAACACTCAGATAAAAGTAAGTGTTTTCAAACAAAAGGCTGCATCATTGTTCCTGTGTTGTTGGTTTTTTTTTTTTTGTAGTTTGTAGACAAACTATTGCTACTACACGAGCAACAAACCTTACCATTCAGAAGTTTTTCTCCTACATAAAGATACTGTGACACTAAATACAATGTGTGTGTGTGTGTGTGTGTGTATGTGAGACCGACATCTTGTACTTTTAGCTGGGCTGTATACGTAATTCCCCAGTGTGTCTGCACAGCCATTTGATACAATATTTAGACAGTAGGCAGCGTATGTCTTTTTGTAACACTAGACACTAAAAATCTGCCCTTTACAACTCTAGTTAAAATTAATGAGCTGGTTAAATGTCTTCAGGTATAAACTGTAAAAGTGTGTGTAAGTGTGTGTGGAGTGAGATAAAGTGGGTGAGAGGGGAGGTATGGAGACAATGGCGTCTCTGCGGTGTTACACGCTCCTCTTTCTGACGTTCCTCTCACTCCCTTTTTTTCACGGAAGCTCATCTATCCTCCCTCGGGGGTCACCCGGAGGTCGCCTAAATGGAAGGGTAACTCCAAGGTTACGAGCCTGTTTCCCTACCGCCTCTCGTACCGGGGTACAAATAAAGCCTTAGCACTCACGGCATATGGGCGCTCAAATGTCTGAATCATTTTTAAACCAAAAAAAAAAAAAAAAAATGCTTTCCATAAAAATAAATCACTGGAAATCGCTTTCGGGGCGGGCAATTACCATATTTCACTCATAATTGTACAACTCCCATGGTCAGATAATTGTGGGCACTCTCTTTCACTCGCAGACAACCTATCAGTCGGCCCGTCTTCCTGCCTGTTTCGCTTCCCCCAAACCAAAACGCTGAGTCCCAACTCTCTCTACCTTCTCACACTCATCACTTAGACCAGGTAAACGCGTGGCGTTCAATACATACACAATATCTGCGTGTAACATGAACACCGCTGGCGTCGTTAAGCGCTCCCAGCCGCGATTAGACCGTCTGGAGACTCGGTGCGCTGCCTGTCCGTCAAATTGCCGCGGGGTCCCACTCTGAGGAGCGCAATTGATTTAAGAGAGCCCTCCAGGTCCAGTGTGCATTTTCATCAAAACAGCAAAATCGATGCTAAGCAGATTTAGATCTTCGTCGCTGGCTATATTTCAGCTTGCGCCCTCACTAATGCTGACGTGTCCGAGGCGGCCATTATTACCCGCCATTAGCATTACTGTCGCCGCTGTTACAAATTCAGCTGTTCCACCCAATTTAAATTCAGCTGAAGGAAGTGTGTGTGTGAGAGAGAGAAGCAGTGGGGAGGTAGTCATGTTTGGATGGGCAAGACGGAGGTATGTGAGCTGCACAGGAGGAACTGTGAGGGATGACTGCATTAGCATAGCGTGAGCTAATGCGGGTGCTCAAGGACGTGTGCATAACTTGCCCCCTTCCCTTAAAAGTCAACTGAATGTTTTGTGGTTTTGTGATGTAGTTGAATTGGCATTTTTGTAGTTGAAAAATGAATGTCAATGCATTTGCGTTCACTTGCAAACCTTTCCCAGATAGCAAACTGACATTGAATCAACGTGGAAATATGACGTCGAAACAACGTTGATATGACATTGTTTTGCTCATCGAATTAACGTTGAACCAACGTCAGACGCGTCATTCTTTCAAAACTAACGGAAAATCAACTTGAAATCAACGCGTTGTTTCAACGTTATGAAAGCAAACCAATTTTCGATTTCATTTAGCTTTGAAGAATGCCGCGTCTGACGTTGGTTCAACGTTAATTCGATGAGCAAATCAACGTTGTTTCAATGTCATGAGAGACGTCGTTTCCACGTTGATTCAATGTCAGTTTGCTGTCTGGGTTGAGATGTTTGCTAGCCAATGCAAGGTTTATCTGGGGAATGCAAAGGTTTTACGGGCGAACGCAACGTTTTTCAGGTGAATGCAAAACATTAGCAAGACAACAACAAAGCATTTCAATAATTTTTATTCCCCTCCCATCTCATTGTTTTTTCCATCACCATGTCCCTTTAAGGGGCTCTCTAGGTTTACCAGTTTCCATAGCAACTAGTTTTAGTCAAAATTCCATAGTTGATTGAAAGAAAAAACAAATCCCAAACAATGGATGAGCAATACATTACTTTATCATTACTTTATTTTACATTACAGTACTTTATTGGTTAATGGACGATATTACTTTTTATTTTTAATTGGTGAAATGTTGATATTGGATATTTAATTGTGCATGTTTTAATTGTGCATTCCAAGACTGGAATGACTTTGAACCTTTAACAACAATTTTTACTTAACACAATTAAATAACACTGTAATCTTAATCTTTTTAAATGTTAGAAGATTTTAGGTTTTAGATTTCAATGTTTATCATTTTATTTTTAATATGTATTATTTAAATAATATATATTTAGTAGTATATTAAGCTTAACACTTCACAAAAGTCTCATTTGTCAACATTAGTTCATGTATTAACTAACAGAGCAAAAGTTTTATAGCTTTTATTAATCTTTTTTAATGTTAGCTAAAAAAATACAGTTGTTAATTTTACAATGTTAATTCACAGTGCAATAAATATATTAACAATTACTTTTGGATTTTAAAAATGTATTTGTAAACGTAGAATTTTTCGTTAAAGATAACAAATACTTTTATTTTCATTTATTTTAAGCACAGATCTAGAAATCTTTAAGACATCCAGTTTTTAATTTATTAAGGGTTTACAGTAGTATGGACATAAAATTATTTTTACCATTTCATCAGGGTTTTTTTCCAAAATAGATGTTATATAAAATATAAAAAATATAAAATATTTTATTTTGTATACTGGCCATGTACTAGCCACCCAAAAAAAGAAAATTAGACAAACAATGATTCAGAAAGCTTTTTACACTACTTTAAGGACATATACATAACATTTATTAAGACTTTACAAGAGCAATAACTGAAGGAACTATGATGTTTGGACAGAAGCTGAAGTTTCCACGCTTATTTTTGTAAGGGTTTTCTACAAGGTCTGTAGACCTAATATTGAGGCTGGAAAATGAGTTTAAATGGATGTTTGTCTCTGGAAATCACTTTTTTGTGATTGTGCTTATGGTAGATTATAAAAAGAAAATTTATATTATGTCTACCGAAATATTACTTGCAGTCGGTTATCTGTGACTTATTTTGCCAAGCTTCGTGAAGACTTCTTTTCTGTGTTGCTAAATTAAATATTTTAGCTATTAGAATTTCAAAAATATGTTGTGGACACTGTCATTAATAAGTTGTCATTTTATAAATTGCAACAGAATTCAGTGTGACAAGTGGCAACTTAGGAACCTAAATAAAGAAGTAAAAGAAGTACTCTGTAAAATATTTCATGTGTATGTGTTACACTTAAGTGATAAATTGCAGTAAATTGGGTTTTACATTTATGGTCCTTTAACATTCTCTCCAGTGTTTCTTGGAGAAAGATGCATATGTTTGTGATAAAGCAAGAAGTTAGTACGTTATGTATTCTAGATATGTAAACTTCTCTGCAGTATAAACAATTATCTAACTATATTGAGTTGTGTTGCAAGGTTGTATTGACCAATTTTTATCCTGGACCATCCCTACCTTAGTATTTATAATTTGTCTTATCTGATAATACATGTTCACTGGTGGTGCTCCATTTCTTAGACGGACTCATTCTTCATGCTATGAAAGTATAACTCAGGAGTGTGTGCAGCAGTGTAAACTGTAAAATATGGTGCATCTGTGTTCATGTACAGTGTGCGTACGTGGGACGTGATTAACAGTTTAAAGAGAGGATGTGGAAACCCCCCTCTTTCATACTAGCCTCTTTGTACCCTCATTTTTACAGATCAGATCTTTTACTCCCACTTAAGGTTTCCTTCTTTTTCATCCTTGATCCCTGAGCCTATTTCTTATCTCTTTATACCATACCTACTCTCCTGTTTTCACTCTCCTTTCACTTTTTTAATTTCAAACCCAGCCCCAGGGTTAGCACGCTTATCTCTCTCTTTCTGTCTTTATCTGTCTTCCACCAGATATAGCTATGCCTTTAGATAGCTGGTCGCTCGCTCGCAGGAAGTGCAAGGCAGGGCCGTGACCCCGGGATGAACTCTGCTGGTGAGGTGAAACAGAAGGCCGCTAGTGAGTCCGAGACCAGGTTGCTCGTTTGGGACATGTGATCCGCCTGAATGGGGCCTCCGTGGACTCCAGAGTTCCACCTCACACTCATCTCTCCTCATTAATGGAGGTGGCTGCTGTCACACGCACATACAGGCACAGATACACACAAAATGCTATCGGGGGAAACACTGTAGGGAGTACCGGACAAATATGGGGGCTTCGGTTGAGATGGTTGATGATTTGTAAATGGTTGATGATTTGTAGATAAAAACGTGGAGAAGGATTTGTGCAAAGAAACAAAGCGAAAGTGATTTTTTTTTTTTTTTTTTTTTTTTGAGTTTTACTGCTGTAATGCTGAAATATCAGTTTTTATATATAAACGTGTGCATTGGGCAGACGCTCAATGTTCTAAATGTTTTTGTTTTGTTTATATTATTATTGCTTTTAATTAATTAATAATTATTAATCATAATAAAAAAAAATTACGCTTTAATAATCTAAAATGTTATCACACAAAACAATTAAATTACATGTAAAAGTCTGTATGTAAGTCTGTATGGAAGCTTGGCAATAAACTAGTTTACATTTTATGACGATACAAGCAATCAATCTGAGATTTACTATATAGTATATATTGCTGTATGTGAGTATACAGTAACTATGTAGGCTATGTATATTAAGTTATTAAGCACTATAAAAACTGTTTTTACATTGCTTTAACGCATCAAAATATGTTAAACAATTTTCAACTTTTTAATGTTATACGGATTCAACTATTTTTTAAGTCAGTTTAATGTAATTAAAGTTGAGATGAAATAACTTAAATATCCAAATTAATTGTACTTAAATTTAAGGCATAAACTTTATTTGTATGTGTGATAATAGTTTACATTTTTGCCACAGAAACCTACATTACAATTATGTGATAACTTGCCATAAATCATAACTTTAATGTATCCATTATGATGTAGAGACAATTTCCAGTAGTACGTAATTGTATTAAAGGTTCAAAACCCCGTTTTTTGGAGTCTAAAATAATCAAGTTAATATACCTTCTATGTAGCAAAGAGTTAAATTTGTGCCTTTTGAAAAACACCATACTGTATGTAAGAGATCTTAATGGGGAAATTTAATTAATTAGGAAGGGTGTCCCCAGGATGCAGCAATGAGGAATTGTAGGATGTCAAAAAAGGACATTAGTCTCTTCTAATGGAAACAGAAAACCAAATCATTCCACACTCTGAGTTTAAATGAAGTGTCCATGTAGTAATCAGATTGAAGCAGAGGTCACTTGGTCTTCCCTCTCTGAGCGTGATCGATAATTATTAGGGATGTCCCGATCCGATCCACGGCATCGGTATCGCGCCGATACCGGCCCAGAACGCTAGATCGGAGATCGGAGGGGAGAAAAAAATATGAGCGATATCCAGTTTAGCGGCGCAGCCTGTCACGTGATAATTGTTGTGTTTACGCACACGCGCGCAGAGAATCACTCTCGCTTTGCGTGTCAAGAGCGAAACTGGCGCGCGTAAAAGGGCCGTTACATAGTCAACGCGAGCTACGCGAGAAAGCAACGCGAGTGACGCGAGCGACGCGCTTCCTTTCAAGTTTGAAGCGAAATTTACGCGCGTGACGCGCGTCAGAATCAAAATCCGTTGGCGGTCATTGTTTTTATGTCGACCGAGCATTCATCAAGAGAGTTACCGCTCTGTATTTACTCTGGATAGCAGAACAGCGGCGTGGGGATCATCGTCGCCGTATATTTGTGTCCACCGGACCCTTCGGAGCCGAACCGTTTGGCGAGTTTCACCATTTGCTCGCTCCAGGAGCTGCGCTGGATGACGGCCGCTGTCAGCGGTACTTCCGCCTGTCACGCGCCCAGTTTGATGACCTGTTGTCCCGCATCTGAGCGAGGATCACCCTCGCCCGGCCCTCATCCATCTAATCTAGCTGTCATTTATTTTTGTTTTGATAATAAATAGAGCCAGCCTTCAAAAGTTATTAACCTGTCCTGTGATTTTTTTTCTCTCTCTCACGTCCAGACACGAATTTATGCACATATGTTGATTGTCTTTACAACATAATACTATTTCTAGATATGGAATGAATAACATTCAATACAAAATGAACATGTCTCCATATAGAAATAATGTTTTAAGTGATGAAACATTTGCTTTGTTGTGCATAATCCCACCATGCATTTAGTCATATTAACAAAACAATTTATTGAAGCATCCAGACACTTCACCACGTGAGCAAGCAGCTAGGCTCCTGATTGGTTAACATAATGTGACATTAAATCATTCGCGCCTGACGCCCTATTCGCGTCCGGTGTGAACGTAGCATTAGTGCGTCGAAGTTGTGATAGCGCTGTCGGCTAACGCGAAATGCTACTATTTACATTCCATGGATGTTTATTCATATATACAATTGTTTTGGACTAAAAACTTCTTCAAATTGGATTGTATGGACGCTTTACAGTGAAACCAAACCATTTTTGTTGGAATGTGGACTAACAGATGGCTAATTGGTGAGTTTCTTCCAGTTTGTGTTGGTTTGTTTTGGCTGTTGGTGGTCTGACAAAGAGACAGATTGTGCCCGCTGTGTTGATTGTATCTTAAAATGGTTTACGTCGTTCGAATCACGAGTTTCTCAGCTTTCCAAAGATATGTATTATGTTTACTTTTGTGTTTGTTTTGTTTTGTCTTTCACAAAGTTAAACCTATAAACCACCCTGTGGGCCGTATACGGCACGTCGGACCACGAAAAAAAAAATATCGGACTAATATCGGTATCGGCAAAAGCCAAAGGTGCGGCATCGGTATCGGTATCGGAAGTGAAAAAGTGGTATCGGGACATCCCTAATAATTATACAGGTTAGACCCCTGATGACTAGGGGAGAATACAAACGGCCTTGGTTTTCAATTTCAATATACAGTTGAAAAACTTGGCCCGAAACTGACATAATTTTTCAGGAATTATTCATCCTATATTTAGTTAAATCTTGTTTCTAGAGTGTATAACTTTTGGTTTAGAAAAGTTAAGAAGCAGCTAAACTGAAATTCTGTTTTTCCGCTTAAAGGAGTGATGAACTGAGAAATCAAATTTTTCTTGACCTTTTGACATCTAAGATGTCATCATATTATAAGAATATCCTATAAGTTTCAGAACTGAAAACGTCCTTGTTAATACAATAAAAGCTTTTTATCGTTTTTAAAAGTGGGGAACTATGACGTCAAAGAGGATAAAACACCACCCCTGCAGGAGAAGATCAATGCCTACTTCAACACGGTTTAGCCCCGGTCACCGATTTGCGCATTACACGCATAGCTAAATAACATAGCCCTACCTCGTGATGACAAACCGGATCGAGCTACCGAGCAATACAGAATACTGTGTAGTGCCTGGTTGTGGAAGAAAACAGTGGCTGCATAAGCTTCCTCTGGATTCCGATTGGACTGCATGGATATACTTTATTTTTAATGACGTTCCAGCTGATGAGGTAAAACATTGTCCGTCTGTTCGCTTCATTTCACTGAGGATTTTGTTGTAAACAGGACTGGATTTGCAGACCGAATAAGAGTAAAGAACAGTGCTGTGCCGTCTATATTGGATCTGACAGGAATGGTGCAACACACGGACTCTTGGTCAGACATGTATGGGCGAATCATTCCGGTTGCCATTTTACAACATTGGACGTTTTCAAAACAATTTCCCCCAACAATTTGAAACTCATTATAATATGCAACTTCCAAGCCTTCAGTGCGAGACGCCCATAAAAAACGAGCCTTTTTCAGCTAGGCTCAAAACTAGGATACAAAATAGCTTATTAATTGTTCATTTTGATGATTTTGAATGCAAAAACCAAGCGAACGCCATACGTTGACCTCAGACAACAATATAATAAAATTTAAAAAGCCAGTTCACGACCCCTTTAAAACAAAAAGGCCACAAATCAGTTTATCAGGAAACCAGTTACCTAAAATTCTAAAATGGGTAAACAAACATAGAACACGTCTATAATTTGCATTTAAATCGGTACATCGACAGTGGCTGACTTTTTTTGTTAAAGAATATGTGCATTTGTGATGAAATGTAAAGTATAATAAGCTGTGAATGTGCTGTAAGTGCATAAACAGACGGGTGGGCTTTGATTTATAGTGTTCGTAAACATATTGGAGTAAAATCTGTATACACATGCTCAAACTGTATTTTAGCATGGCATAAGAAATGGGAGACGGGGAATGTGAAAGAAAGAGAATTGGAGTTTAGCCAAGCTTGCTGCGTTTGATCGGGACACTGAAAAGAATTTACGGCCTGGCGGATTGGGTGTCGGTTGGTAGAGTGTGTGTGTGTGTGTGTGTGTGTAAGAGAAAAAGCTCCCCTCTGACTATGCTCGGCACTGGTCCGAGAGCTCCCTAAATCTCTGCCTACAGATTTATGGTCATCCCATTCACACGAGTAACCAGAAACACAATCACTATCACAATCACCATCAGCCTACACACACACACACACACACACACACCACACACACAGAGCAGCCAGCTGATGCTGAGCTCGCCTCAGCTGAATCAACTATTCAGGAGGAATTAAAAAAGCACACACAAACACACTAAATCACTCCGACTTGCACACACACACACACACTCACACCATGTGTGGTTGGAAGAAAGAATCGGGAACGCATGAAAGGAGGATAAGGACTGAAATGGTGCATTTCTATCCAAATTACTCCACGTTATTTATTGCAGCAATTACTCTCAGACGTCTGTGCACCTCTTCATTTGAAACGATTGTAAAAATACATCAATAGTGGTTGAAAGACCAGAGGCAGTCTCACTGAGATCAGCTGCTGAACAGACATCGCTCACCTGGCACAAGAGTCCACCTCTGTATCGTTTGAGAGGATGGGGTTTATTTATTTTACTGTATTTGACGTCACATACTGTAAAGACTTCTGTGATTTGTTAGCAACACTGGTTGTGACATGACATCATAATATATATATATATATATTTACTTATGCTGAAGTGTAGCATTGAGCTTACAGCTGATTTGAGAGCACTCTACAGCATGACAATAGCATCGGATTTATCCTAAATTACTTATTTTACACAATGTAATAGAAACAACACACTATTTAATAAATAAAAATTTGTTGCAATGAGACATTATGCTTAATAATGGCTTGAATTTGAATAAGTGTGGCTGAAAGTGACGTTGTCCGCAGGGAATGCTTTCGTTGCAAAATGACCCGGACTGAGGTCAGAAGTCAGGCAGCTGTACTTCCTTTTGCTGGACAATGTCTCACGTCTTTCGAGATCGTCTAATTGGCTCCCCACTGAGGCCTCTCTCTCTCTCTCTCTCTCTCTCTCTCTCTCACACACTCACACCTCTCCTGAACTCTGGAAAAACAGCAACTAGCAGACGGATTCAAAATGGCTGAAGGGAAAAGACAACACAGCACCGAGATGCAAACTCTCCTTCCCCCTTCTCTCCTTGAATGTGATCGTAAATTCCTCTTCCTTTCTTTCCCTTCCTCTTTCTTGTTTTATACACACACATATTTGGACTCCACTGTTCATACACTCTTCGTCTGGTCTTCCTGATTAAGTTCCACATTGGTCAACCAATATTTGAAGACGACATAATAGTATAATTGGGGAATGTAGAGTTATTATGGAAGGCAAACATATAATCAAGTAGACCAGTGTCATAATTCATCCTTTTTCACCTTGGCAGTTTAGACCTCTCTTGTGGTTATGGGCGGTTGAAGCAAAAAAGAAATTGTTTTACAGACTATGCAAGGTTGATAATAGTGAATTACAATTCCAGTGGTACTGCATGGTGGTCTTGAACTCTTCCGTCCTAATAAACGCAATGTTTATGTTTTTGAAGCTAAAGAGGTTGAACTTCATTGTCATATGTTCTAAAATGGAATATTACTGCTTGGCGAATCACAATAAATCTTTTCTTTATGTTTATTTTTAACAGTTAATGTCAATCCCTCATTTTGGATCAGGGGGCACAACGGTGGCTGTGGGGACGTATTTACACTCTGGGAACAGCAGAAGGTTGCGATCTGCAGACTAATTTATACGTGTGGGGACGTTTTATTCCTTTTTGGATTTTGAAAGGGCCTTTGTGGAAAGTATATACGGCATGGGGAAATTAGCAGTGTGTGAAAACAGAGCTTGGTTTTCCATAGTTTAAACAAAAAAGAAAAGAAAGTTGAAATCAGCCTTAAATTACCAAGTGTGTGGAAACTCATTTGGCCAGCAAGGTTTCGGGCAGAGTCGGGCGCTGAAAGGACAACAGCGGAAAGTTTTTCTCGGCAAGGCGTAATTACCAAGCCAAGACACAAACATTTCATCACGCTGTGCCGTTTCTTCTCATCTGTCTGTCTGACTCGCTCTCTTTCTCTCTCATTTACACCAACACATGCTTTCTGTCCATTTGGAGAACACACCCAGAACCCGAAAGGAAAGTGCACAGCTTAATCTGTCTGTCTTTCTCTAGCACTTACTCCCTCGATGGTCATAAAGATGAAACGCCCAAATGTGAGCTTAGCTCTCGAAGCTTCATAATAGCATGTCATTTAGAGTCTGACACAGTTTGGCTAAACCACTGCGCTAACCACTTTCTAACTTTTGTATAACAAAGGCGATGCAAAAAAGTTAGTGAACCCCTGGCTATTTAACGTCAAATAATGTCTTTGTTTTTTTTCCATTGCGTTAATACTAGGTTTAAATACTGTTTTTTTTTATGTGCATGTATGTGTTGCTGTAATTTTCATTCTTTCAGAAAAAAATGTTGGAAACGGCTTTTCATTTAGTAGAGAGGAATCAAAGGAAAATGGAGGTAATGCGTTTACGGATAGCAAAATTGTGACCACAAAAGTTGAAATCCACAAATAAATGGACATTTATCGGAGCAAATTGTGTGTTCGATGTGTTAATGAGATTATTATGAGAAAAAATCGTCTATAAAACAATGAATGGGTTTACACGATTTATCTCGGGCATCCGTGATGACTTTGTGTCTGCATGGAAACAGTGTGAGCTTCTGCTAATGGCTTCATCACAGCTAATGCACATATGAGACTTCCTACTTCCTCTCAAGCAGCTCGATGAAGAGCAAGGTGAAAAATACGACGCGTGAAAAAGGAAAATCAGCTTTGACGAAGTGAGATGAGAACTTCACAGCTGGGGTGAAAGACTCATGAAAAATACTCATAAACAGACGCGGGCAGAACCATAAAGCGCCAAGATGTCGGTGGCTGAATAGCTCAGAGTAGACTAGCGCAGATGTTGACCCCCCCCTCTCATCATAGGTGGGTAATTAGACCCAAATCACCACACTCTCAGGTGGAATCACACCGTTTCAAGGGGAGATGGCGGGGGGCTAACTGAATCATCTGATTTAATATGACCACAGAGCCTCTCTTTGTTTGCCGTCTTTTTGTTTTTTTATTTGTTGAGAGTGGTGACAGAAGGTGAGCTTATTGAAGTTATTGTCTGAAAGCAGGTGGAACTATTTTTTTTTAAATTTGTTTTGGCTGTGGGGTGTGGCTGATGTCGTTTTTGAAGTTTGAGTTGAACTTCATGTAAATCAAATTAAGCAATGTAGAGATCAAATGTCTGAAACTGAAACCGACATTACCATACAGTTTAGAAACATAAACAAATAATTGCAGTCAAAACAACTAGCCGGAAAAACACTTGTATAAATGCAAATGTGCCACATTTTAGAATGAAAAATGCTACTAAATAATATTGTTCCATATATATATATATATATATATATATATATATATATATATATATACACACACACACACACACACACACATATATATATGCATTATTTGTCTTATTCAATCCTATTTATTTAGATCTTAATTTATATTATTTATTAATATCATAATAGATTATATAATATAAAATCCATATATATATATATATATATATATATATATAGATCTTATATCTTGTATTAGATTTTATGAATGTATTATGGATATTATAAATAATTTGTGTGTGTTGGTATGCATATATATATATATATACACAAGATAATACACTGCAAAAATTGCTGCCTTAAACATTGAAGTTGATTTTACTTAAACATGCAAGAAATTTCAACTTGTATTACATTAAACTGTTTAAAAAAAATTATGAATCTTGTAACTATAAATGTTGAAAATTGCTAAACTTATTTTTGGTGAGTTAAAGCAATGTAAAAACATATGTTGTCAGAACTTATCGGTCATATAATTTTTTACTTTGTGTGTTAACTGAAACGTTTAACTACGAAAAGCTGAAACACTTGGATATACTGTATACTGTCCCGTGAACACTCTCTTGTGCACGATAGACATTCACAAAATTGTCTGTTCCTGAGGTCTGGAATATGTGTTTACATTAGTGAGAGTCCACCCTAATGGGCCATCCATACCTTAAATGTGATCTCAGTTGAAGATTGTTGCTCTCCATGGTACCATGCATCAAGCTAACCCAGTAAAATACTGTCAGTCATTGAGCCGAGCTCTTATCAGCTCTAATGCCATTCAGAAAAGCCAACATTCACATTGTGCAGTGAATGTCCACGGCTGTATGAATGTCTGCGCTCCGTGGTCACAAGGCTGATGGTTTCCAAAACACTTCACAAAAGGGCGCAGGCCGTATATCTTTGATTCAATTCTGCTTTCAGCTGCTCTTGAGTGTCCCAGAAATGAAGGCAAAAGTAATCCCACATCTCAAAGACGACTCGAGAAATATTTTTAGCAGTCTTTTAAGTAACATTTGGTTTATACAGAGGGATTGTAGTCTTTGCTCAGAGAATATTTTACTGTTCATTGATGTTGCTAATACCAGTTAAGTTAAGTTGGAGGAAAAAGATCTATCACTTGCCCATACCTGCCTGGAGTCGAAAGCTACACCCCTGAAATTCAGCTTTGGTTTTCATTGTCAGCATTATAAATCACAAGACTGTTTAACTTCTGCATTATTGAACTTTGTGAAAGAACAAGTGCCATACACTGTGACTTACATAGGTGTTTATATATAAACATTAAAGAAAAATGTGTTTTAGAAAGATGGTTTGTGTCTTTGATTACCTTGTCTTTAAACTTTATATAAAAAGGGGTGGGGAGGATATCACAGTTTGATAACGCAAAGTAAATAACTGTAGACATACACATTCAATACAAATACTCTGTGACTTTTTGATGAACCCATTTTAATTTTAACTTCCATGCACTTATATCATTTAAATATTTTTTTTTTATTATTTTCATATATTTGAATCAATATGTAACCACATAGCATTTGAATCAGTCTACATGAGACACAACAATACAGAAATTACATACAAATTATATATATATATATATATTTTTAACATTAATGAATTGAGATGATTCAAAATATTTTTACAAGTAGGGAAGAAATGACTTTTATGGTAGCCTACTTTTCCTTTCACTGCTAAAGGTTAAAATATAAAATAAATAAATAAAAGCAGCCTCTCATAATTTAGAATATGCCTACAATGTGTATTAATTATGAGTTTGAGACATAATTTTGGGACACTAATCAGCAGGTCATGAGGATCAGCAAAGATTTCCTGTGTCAAGAAACAAACTACACATTACTATTCATACATTTTATCTCTCACTAACAGTCTTATAAATCGTCATATTGAATAAACAGACCTCACCAATCAAAAAGTAGCCTATAGCTGAGTCAGTCTGACCAGCTTAGTGATTTTAAGTTGTTAATGTCCTTTTCAAGGCGAGCTACAGAGGGATGACGGACCACACTTACCAAACAACAAAAGCACTTTGCTCCTTCGGTGAAACGCGACCTCGGCAACGCGTTCAAGCTGATCGATTTATTCTCTTCTTTTCCCTCACATTTACAGCGCTGGGAAGGGGAGCGCGCGCGCATCAAACTCCAGACACGCAGAAACTTTTTCAACAGTCGCTCGACGCTTGCGGGTGATCTTCACTTTCCCGGTAAGGAGGAAGAAAATCTCTGACATCAAGTCCCCTCATCCGCGGTCTCTCAGCGCCCCTCTTGAGCCCCCTCCTCCCCCTCCTCCTCTTCACGGAAATCACGACTTCACTTCAAGTGTCTGGCCTTCAGTTCCCTCTTTCTGTTTCTGTTGGATATTATCAATTCAGCAGATTTAGGGAATTTCTCTTCTACCTTTTCTCTTATTTTTTTCAAGAGAAAAATTAAAGAGACTAATTACATTGATGTATAGTTGCAAATAGTTATAACTGTGGGAAATGCACGAGATTTATGTGTTAG
This sequence comes from Pimephales promelas, assembly GCF_016745375.1. Next base: position 8,503,337 of record NW_024121321.1, read on the forward strand.
TTGTTCAGAAGTTTTGATTTCCGGTGATGCCGTTTTTTCTTCCTAAACCTAAAGGGTCGAAGTCTTTATTCACGTTGAACACAAAACAATTAACTTTTTACAGGTCTATACCTTTTCTTACAAAAGACGTGTTACTAACAGTGTAAAAATTACTACAATTCTTTCTAAATATTTTGTGTGTTTTGTCCTGTTTGATCTCAAAGTCTGTAATGATCTAACGGGGTCTTCTATTTTTTATGGTGTTCTTGTCACACGACAACAAAATCGCTACCTGCGTGGCTACAAGCTAAACATTAAACTTCAAATAGGCTATAATATTTTACAGTAGCCAACAAATGATCAAATGCTTATTTCTTTGAGAAATAATAATAATGATAGATTATGCCAAACAACCTTTTCCCAAACTTTTACCAACATTTTTTCCCAATAATCGTATGCCATTTAACTTTTTTTTTTAGTTACACCCTCGTCTTTTACTTTTTAATAAAAAATTAAAAGTAGGCCTAAAGAAATATTTAGTTTAACTTACAAATATATGCATTTAATATGTATAGCCTTTTGAGTAACGATAGCACACGAATTTAGGCCTACTTGTTTTGAGAAAATACATTAAAATTAAAATGCATTTTGTGGGTTTTAACAGTTGATTGATGTTACCAGAAGATACAGATATTGAATCAAGTTTCACTTAAGTAAATAAAATGCAGGGTAATTTTGTAAAATGTATTTTATTATCTCGCGTGACTTAGAAACAACGTCAAACCAGCAATAATGGTGTTTGCATTTTCGAGAGGTTTTAAATTAACATGTAGCCTACAGTAGTTATGGAGAATACGACAAGTGTAAATGCTTGCCTCATTTCAACAAAAAATCCCGTGCTGTGAGTGCTTTGTCTGACAATTATTGAACGTTATACACTCTCTATCACCGTTTGGGCAATAATTAGCCAGTCTTTTAGTTTTATGAGACACACGTTTAAAGATAATTCCCACTATAAAGTAGACTGATCGGTTTTTATATAGTTTTTGCGCTTCTTTTATGCTTGATATTTCAATCGGATGTGTGTTAAATAGTGAGAGTAAATAGGCTACTTAAAATTATATATGATAACACTAATCGAGACGTGGCTGTGACGGATAAGCAATTAGGCTTCCGAAATAAAGTTTTGGCTTCACGTTAGGCCTGTGAATCTTTCTTAATTAAAGCTTGTGAAATGTTGAGGTAATTCTGCACTTTGCATCTCGGTGTCACTCACAGACACTCACCAAATGATGATGATAATGATGAAGGTCACCTTAAAACACTTTTTGATACATTTAGCCTAGGTTTTGTGTTGTTCATTTTTTAAAAACAATTATTTACAATTTGAACGCATTAAAATGTCATTAAAATAACCCACAGTATAGCAAATAATAATAATAAATAATTAAACAATGAAAAAAAAAAAAAAGATTTCGATTCGATAAGTTCCTAAAATAAACGACGCAACTTAATTTTGTTTTAATCTGTCTAAGACTGTATTCATTAGCCTAAGTCAAGCTTATGATTTATAAATCTACAATAGTTAGACTAATTTAAAATAAACCATTAAAAAGTTTCCTCAGCTTCAAGGCCCGTCAAGGCATGGCGTAAACCGCAGAAAAATTAATTTACGACGATTTAAGAGAAAAAGTTTTGTCGTCCTAACGGACTAGCCTAATTTACTGTGAAGGTGAGAAGATATCGCGAGGAAACGAGTTATCAAACACAGACAGTATTGGTAATTCAGAAAGACTTATAACGTCGTCGATCAACAGCCGAAAAGGTCCGGACGCGTGACATTTGTCGGAAACCATAAATCAACATCGTGTCTGGGTGATAATTAGGGAATATCAAAAAAGAAGAGCTAAGAGAGGTCTGTCACTCCTGATGAATTGACATTCCAGATTTCTGAGGGCTGAAATATTTATGAGTCTCTAATGAACCCGAAGGGTAAAATAGCCAATGTTTTGGAGTGTGTTCATGGCAGAGCCTCAAACAACGTTGCGGATTATAAAAAAGTCCAATTTTAAAATGTCCTCTTCGTTCTTCTGGAGATAATTAATTTCATCGATCGTTGGTTGATTTGTTAGCTAAGAGCTTGTCTGTTCATGGTGGGTTCTCGGATCTCTAAGGGTTTGTGGTAGAGCTGAACCAACAGCAGGTGGCGCAGTTGAGGCCAGAGCAGTGTTGATGTTGGAGGACACCAGCAGCTCTCAAACACCACATGGATGCCGTCTTTCCCTTGGGAAATAACACTTAGATTCCGACACCATGAAAATAAGAGAATTTTGCATATAGATTTTTTCCAAAAGCAATCGGCAGCGAATAACTAAGAGATTGATCAATTTTCTCAATTGTCGACCACCCCAAAAAACTAGGCTAGCTGAAAAGCTAGCTTTGGCCTACAATATAATTAGAAATAGCCTATTTAAATCAAACGAGACGTCTCCTTTCACTTGTTAGGTTTAGTCTACCACACATAAAAATTCTGTAATCGCCTTTATGGTTGTTCACGTTTTGGAAAATAGATAATTCTCCTGCTTGACTGGGTGTAAATAATGTGGTTGAAGGACATGTAAATATATTTTAATGAATCGGAACGTGAGGTTTTTGGGGTTATGATTGATGACCTCATTATTTTTGTCATTCTTATTATTATAAAGTTACTACTTTTCATAGTTAATTTAACATTTTTATTGTTACCGATTTAATAAGCTATCTTTGGAAGTTATGTTATCCTATAGGCCTATATAGGCTACTGTTTTTCGGAATAGGCTAATCATATCTTTAGCTACATAAGCCTTTATCATTTTCAGTTTAATATAGGCGTATGCGTTTTTTTATAATGTATAAAATCCTAAAACATTTTATTTAATCGATGTATTATTTATAGGCTAAATCGAATTGATTTATCGCCTACGTCATTCTGCTTCTTATTATTGTTTATCAGTGCGAAAATATTATAGTCTATTATTATAACCACCGTGGTTAAAATGGTTGTTCTCCTGTAATATTTTTAGTGCAAAAACGTGTAGAAAAAAAAAAAAAATTTTAGTTTGTATAGTGTTGGTAAAATAACTCCGGTTCTCTCGTTGTTTTTGTCTTGTTTTAAAATAGGCTAGTTATTCATTTGTTTTGTTACATACGGCGTGCGAGCACGTCAGTGTGAAAAGCCAAAATCATATGAAGTATTTTGATAAAAATTTAATTAGTGACTCCGAAACCACCCGATCTCACGACCAACGGTTTATTGAATCATTTTATAATAATTCATCTTTGCGTGTAAGAATCAAGTCGCGTTTTGTATGTGGATTATATAGACGGAAATAAACGCGACATGTAGCCTATATCTAATGCGAATAAAATAAAACTCTTAATACAAGTCTGACATAACCTACTCACAAATATATGCTTGTCCGCTTTTCTTTGGCATTTTTTGTTTGTTTGTTTGTTTAAGTAGGCTTATTAGGTTAGGTTATATACAATAACACACAAAGACTGAGTTGAGAAGTAGGCCTGTGCTACATTTTTGCTTGTTTGTTTCCAGCGCAAAAACTCTTCCGAACTGCTCTGTTGGCTTCCTTTCTCACTCATATGCAAATTGTAAACATGACAACACCGACAACAAATCTAGTCCAAGTTAAATTTACACCAACCTGTAATTCCGTTCCTGGTTGAACAGCAGGGGGCTCATATTGTGAAATAAAGCACCTCAAACTTTCTCTGAGCTGTTAGTTTAGTCTTCCCTATATGTGTCAAACTGATGTTGATGATTTTTTTTTTTTTTTTTTTTTGCGCGCGATGTGCAAATTAGTGCAGTCGTGTTTTTGTCCGTTTTCAGCATTGGTCTCAAAATAAGCTCCTTATAATCAGGCAATACAGAAGAAAAAAAGGCATTATGGGATTTCTAAACAATAGATGTTTTACTCGGAATGCAACAGCATGTGGCATCTTGGTGTGTGCATGTATACACTGCACACACAAGAGGATTTCACCTTCTTTGCTAATGTGTGTATTTGAGGATTCAGGTCTATGGGATGGAACAGGTTTCTTACGGTGCGACTGGCTCCTGTGTGTCTGGTTTGGAGGGTGTGTGTGTGCTGCTCGCAAGTTTATAAAGGTGTGCAACTCAGAGGCGGAGAGAGCTTCTGTGATGAAAATCCTTTTGTTTTCTAGCCATGTTGCCATAACAGAGTGGGAACACAACAGGTTTGTGTACTCCCCATTACTGGCATAACAGACCACCTGCAGAGGAGTGTGTGGGTGCACTTTATACAATCATCCACACGGCACACGTATAGGGTGGTGACGAGAACCTCCTATAACATCTGTACACACACCACCTGACAGATATGTATTAGAGCAGGAGAAAGCGAGAGGTAAACAACTATTAGTGAGTGTGGGGTGGAAATTTCCCCCTGTTTCTCCAAAGACATTTTGTGTCATCGTCGGTGTGCACCGAGCATTAGAAATGACAAAGCTATTGCTCCTTATAGACTAGAACAATAAAAGACCTTTGTTTTTACTGTCTACACACAAATAAAAAACATTATGACTCATCCAGTACTGGCAGAAATATCGACTCAGCAAGTTGTTATGGGACAAACTGAGTTACATTCTTTAATTTCAGGTTTTTATTACATTTTGTGTGTGTGTGTGTGGTACATGGAAAACTTAGTTTAACTTAGTTTAAAAAAAACAGCAGCTGTGGTTGCCAGAAATGTAGGATTGTATCAACGTTTTATTTATAGTTAAATTCTAATTGATTTATAAGGCATTCTTATTATAGACTATTATATAATTATTATTTAGAAGCGCAAAAGTGTTGTGCTTGTGAGGGAAAATAATTGCTTTGTGGTTGTAAAACTGTTTACAGTTTTATTCCATTTACTCCTGTAAATGGTTTTGGTAAAACAATTTGGTAAAAAAAAAAAAAAATATATATATATATATATATATATATATTGTTTTTTGTGGATTATGCTTGTGTTGCCATGAGAACACACTTGACACTGAAATATTGCAATATACATACATTTAACAACATAATCTGTGAGAGAACATTAAACCCAGATGTACATAATTAAAATAAAGTTATTTTTAATGAAAAAGCATAGGGTGTCATTGGGAATTCTAGAAATGTAAATTCACAGTTTTTGACTGTAAATTATATGATGCCGTCTTGTCACTTTCAAAAAGTATTACTGGAAAATTGCATTAAAGAGTCCATTTAGATTTTACAGTTTGTCATCGTATAAGGGAACTTTCTGTTAAAGCCAGAAGTATACTTTAGCCGTTCCGCAACGCTCTGCGTAATTTTTGTCATCAGGAGGGATCGTGCTCAGCCCTATCTTTGTGTCCGCACGGATGCTATTTACAAAAAGCACATGCGCAAGTTGGGACAGAAGGTGTTAAAGTAAACTTTGAAAGCTCCTTGACTCTGCATGAGATGGAGTGGAACACGGAAAATATAGTATACCCGAGCCTTAACCAATTAACAGGTTTTTACATAACATTTCATTTTTACTATTCATTATGATCATTTTTTGTAAAACGTTCATTTTCAGAAAAGTTCCTTTCTCAGCCGTAACCATTGACGAATGTGTGTGTACATGGGAATTAAGTGTGAACGCTGTATTCAGGTAATCCAGATTAACAAGGCGCAGATACCGAGCACTCTGGTGAAGTGGAATCTCCTCCGCACGACACGCCTGATTTGTGAGCTGTCATCTGCGTCCACAGAGAGAGAACGACCTCAGGTCAAAGGTCGGTCTCATTTTTTAGCCATCAGATTATGGGTGGTTGGGGGGGGTGTTAAGGACAGTGGGGGTCTTCTGGTAGGTGCCAGTCTGGAAGAGAAGACGACGCTTTGTGCATTGATCCCACTTTAGGATGCGTGTCCCGTGTTCTGACTGCTCATTCATGGGGATTCAGGCTCTGCCATTGTGCAGCAGGACGAGGCGGAGGGGTGTGCGGGGCACCGTGGGAGTTGCCACCCACATACCCATGCGTTCTGGTTTTCTTCCTGTATGAACACTAAAAATAGCCTCTAGCTCTGTATGCATGTGTGCTTTGAGGGTCTGTGGAAAGGAAATGGTCTTCTGATGAGTCGGAATGTTGGGGCGAGCTGGACCGACTGGTTCGACTGTGTGCGTGTGTTTTGTATTTGACCGCTGTTTGACCTTACCCGAATGCCCCCTCACCTCCCCTTCACCCCAAACTCCCATCCTTCACCTCCGCTCCCCTCCAGTCTGTCCCTCCTTCGCCAGCAGACTGATGGGCAGTGGGCCTCTGACATTCTTCTGTTGAACACACACACACACACACACACACACGCGCACACACAGAGAGAACCTCTGACCCCTCCTTAACCCAGCCGTGACCTCGCTTGGAATGTTACAGGAGTTTTGACACACACAGCCGTAAACAAACACATGGTTCTTTGTGTCTTCATAGTGTCTTGCTGAATAAAGGGGAAAGATTAGTTGTTGGCTGAGTTTCAAGACTTTCAACAATCATAAATACTCGAAGAATGGACTTGTGAAAGCTTGTCAAATGACTGTTTTCTTTTGCACTGCAAGTTTACATCGACTCATGATGTAGATTTATATATAGGATAAAATGGTAATTGTGACTTAATTCCTCTCAGGTGTATTATATCGCACTTAAAACTATGTTTCTCATAATAGCGAGTTCATATCTCGACTTTCTCCTTTTTGCAATTTTCAATGTTACAATTGCAATTATAACTATTTCGCAGAACTGTTGCTGTTTTGTGTAACTGTGACTATATCTCATAATGTACTGTAACTGCACCATTTGGACTTTATATCTCACAGTTGGAAGTGTACTGTATTTCTCATAACTGTGACTTGATATCTCAAAATTTCATCTCATATTTGTGACTTTTTGAGTTTCTTTCTTTCCTGTATGAGTTTATTTCTTCTGTTGAATACAAAATATGATATTTTAAAAAATGTTAATAACCGGATATAAAAAGAAAAACTTTTTGGGTGAACTATCCCTTTAATATTTCACACTAGTTGCAATTTTATTCCTCATTCTTTTTATTGTGATTTCATGTTACATTTATGACTTTTGCAGAATTTCTCTCTTTCTTGTTTGTCTTATTGTGACTAAATATGTGACCCTGGATCACAAAACCAGTCACAAATAGCCCGGGTATATTTCTGGCAATAGCCAACAACACATTGTATGGGTCAAAATGACAGATTTTACTTTTATGCCAAAAATCATTAGGATATGAAAAGAAATATCATGTTCCATGAAGATATTTTGTAAATTCCTTACCGTAAATATAGAAAACTTTTATTTTTGTGAGTAAATGCAGCACACTCACAAACATAAATGGACAACTCTAAAGGTGATTTTGTGATTCATTTATCATCATTTTTTTCTGCTTTTTTCAAATGGTTATATTTTTATACTCATTGACATGAATCACAAGCTGTTACAGGTCATAACAATCTATTTTTTCCATAAAAAAGTGTCTTTATATAGATGAAATTCATGCTTTCTTGTTGTCTGAATTACCCATCGTGTAATCAAAATGTCAATATCCAATATTTTTATTTTTTTATTTATTTGTTTCAAGGATAGCCCCTTGAGATGAATCATCTCATTTTCGAGGGGGTCCCTTCTTTACAACAAACAAGATCTTAATAGAAGTTCATAAATAAAGTAAATACAACACAAGACTATTACAAACATTTAAATACATTGACATTCTCATACATACACACACACTTTCAAACAATGCTCCCATAATACTCCCTTTCCCTTTTGTCTCCTACCATCATCGAAAACAAGTCAAAAATCCATCTGAGAAAAATAAAAAATACAATCAAAATAAGGATATGCTTACAAACATCCATAAACCCATACAGGTTTCCCCGAGAGAGAAAAACAAAACAAACAAACAAACAAACAAAAAAAAAATAGATAAATAAATAAATAAATGGAGCTTTAAACTTAAACGCTCGACGACCAACTCCTTTATGAGTTCTAGGTATATGAAAAAATAACTGTACTGTATGCCTTAAATTGTATTGAGTGTTGAAAGGAATTAGGTAATATTTCAAGTATGAAGGGAAATTAAAATGAATACATTTAAAAATAAGTAATGACCAATGAAATTGCCTCCTTGACTTGGGTGACAGCCAGTTCAAAGACTCATACAATTGACAGTGGTGAGTTCTGTAAGGACATCGGAGCACAAATCTACAAAGACTATTATATAGAACAGAAATAGGTTGAAGATTTGAGTCAGTGGTGTTCCCATAAATGGCATCCGCATAGTCAAGTATTGGGAGTATTAAATGAGTAATAATTCTTTTGCGAACCTGTTGTGAAAAGATATCCATAAATCTTGGGTCAAATCTGTTACCGTTGGTGGAATTATCTCCCATAATAACTATGTATGATACAGGAAATGCCTCACTGATATTATCTGAAGCACTGAGAGGTGTATATGGGCTAAATATTTTAATCTAAAAAGGGTTGTTTAAACGTTTTAATCATGATTTCATTAGTGCCATGTGCTCTTAGCATTTATATAGCAAGTGGGGTTTTTTGGCTAAAAGTTAAACACTCTTACTTGGTTACTGTCATTATTACATTTCAAAATTTTTGATTCAAATTTTGATACCACAACAAAAACTACTAGCCTACAGTAACTAATATGAAGATCAAACATTTCTTTATCACCATGAAATCAAAATGGTAAATACTCGTTTTTTTAATGGAAAATTGCAGTATTTATTACGGTATAAATTATCAATGCACATATATATATTTTTTGGTTTAATTCAAAATAAGTTCCCCTCCCTCTTGCTTCTCTTCTCTTCTCTGATGATGAGTTTACTGATGTGAGGGTGGGGCAACCAATGACATCAAACCAATAGCAAACCACAACCATCAAATCCTGATAGACAAAATCAGGTCCCCGGCCTACATTTTTCAGCCTACCATTTCACTCATTTCATGCCAGCTATAAAGATTTTTACGTAGGTCTAACAGTAGAATTTTGAAACGCTACATAATTTGAATAAATGTAAAATAACGTGGCATAGTCTTCACAGTAAATTAGAAATTAATACAAATGATTTAGTCAAGAGCAGTGATTGATTTTCTCTTTTTTTCGTTAAATTAACATTAATGACAGACTGCAGCAGGTTTTTTAGACTGCTATCCTTTTACTTTTACACTGTTGTCACTAACAGATCTGGTGAGCGAATTGGATCACGTGATGTAATGCTAACCAAACGGATGCTGGGTTAATTACGTGAAATATTTGAACGTGTCAAACAGAAAATATTTATAGCGGAAATTACTGCATTATTTTTGACAAACCTAATATATACTTTATCTCCCAATTAGGTAGAAACAGCCTGCATATACTGTAGGACTACAGTATGCAAGAGCTGTGTTAGCATATAACTTTTTACAGTAAAACCACCCTCCAAATTTGTTATTTAACAGAAATATTGAATCTTTCACAATATTTTGCGCACGTTATCGAACATCAATCAGCCTGACTTTAAGCATCTCAGATGTTGATTGGAGGATGAAAAATATCTCATCCAATCAGAGTTTCGGACCATGTCGAAGTTGCAGATGTTGAGGCTGAATACATCCAGTGTTTTCCAAGGAGCAGCCTGAAGCAATTGTAGTTGAAGGTTAATGTGAACGCTTGATGGCTTGAAGGGGACTAGTGGCAGCGGTTGCGAGATGTGCAGAAGGAGCTTTCAGTCCGCTGTTTGTGCTGGACTTATTGATGGCGTGTGGGTAAAAGGAGGAATTTAACTGAGGTTGTGGTCGTGGACACCACATTGCACACATGGACTGAATGAGCAGAATAACCATGAGACGCTCACACACAATGTACTTTGGCTAACACTTACTGTATACATGAGAGTCTGAGCATGATCTAAACAAGCATAGCGACACACACAGAGATGAAGAGCTTCACTAACACACACACAGGCCACCTGCAAATGAAAATAAATAAAAAATAAAGTGGTATGAGGGCTTCCTAATCTGAATAGGCGCTTTTAGTGAGGATGGAGGAGAAACGGATACAGGCGTCTGTGGTAGGGGGTCAGTGGTCCACCGTTAGTGTTTATACAACGCAGATGTGTCAGGGGAAACACCGGAACATCGGCCATAACTCAGCCGTACTGTCTCGCTCTCGCTCTTTCTCTTTTTAGCTGTACTAGGCTACTGGGTGAACAGCATTATGGGAGACTAAACATGCCCTTGAGTTATTTTAAACTTTAGGCAATTACTAAAACGTGAGTTAGTAGGTCAGTCTGGGCACGTTCAGACATGCATTTCTGCTTATAAGTTTACATTCCCCCTTGTGAAATCTGTCAGATGTTTATCATTTTCACAGCATAAGAGCATCCTAATAAAAAATGCATTTTGTTTTACTACTTACTTGTTGGAGCTATTTGACATTTAATATATGTATTATTTATATATTTTTTTTGTCTAACTGTACATATATATTTTCTAATGGTTGGATTTTTTTCTGATTGTTGATCAATTATTTTGATCTGTGATCTTGATTAATCTCATCAACCACTAATATTATATGTGTGATTTAAAAGAAAAACATCAAAAAACGTACTAATCATAGAGGTATTAATAATGTTTGGAGGGGAGTGCTTTTTATATTATTATTTTTTTCTATAAATAATCTTGAGGTGTTTAATGTCTGCATTATATCAGAACATGTAAATAAATGTCGGACTGGATATTGCCATATAGCTGTCCGCTTAGTATAATGAACGCTTTGAGTTATTGCACACACAATCCAGACTACTAACATGTTTAATGGTGGACTTGTTGGAGAATGTTTAAATGAAACTTACACGGTATGGATATGATGTTTATATATACAGTGCCCTCCACTAATATTGGCACCCTTGGTAAATATGAGCAAAGGCGACTGTGAAAATAAATCTACGTTGTTTATCCTTTTGATCTTTCAGTAAAAAAAAAAAAAAATCACAAAATTCTAACCTTTCATTGAGTAAAACAATTGAAAGTGAGGGGGAAACTCACATTGTGAAATAAATGTTTTTCCCTAGTTCACATTGGCCACAATTATTGACACCCAGTTATTGCAAGGTCCTTTTTCCAAGATAACAGCTAGATAAGAATGTTCCCTGATGAGTTTGGAAATCAGAGACCATTCCTCCATACAGAATCTCCCTAGATCCTTCTGATTCCCAGATCCATGTTCCTGCTTCTTCTCTTCAGTTCAGCCCACTCATTTTCTATAGGGTTCAGGTCAGGCGACTGGGACAGTCATGGCAGAAGCTTTTGTGCTCAGTGACACATTTTTTGTGTTGATTTTTGATTTGGACTGTTGTCCTGATGAAAGATCCAACCATGGCCCATTATAAGATTTCTAGTAGAAGCGTTCAGGTTTTCATTTTTTTATCTGTTGTTATTTTCTAGAATCCATAATACCATGTATCTGCGGTAACACTTTATTTTACAGTGTTATTGTTACATATGTTACATGTAGTTACTATAGAATTATGCATTTTGTTTTTACGTGTTATTATTAGCAGCTACACCCAAAAATATCTTAATTTTAATTAACTCAATTTAAATCATGGTTCCATGTGATTTAAAACGTGTTATTTCTACTCAAATACTTCATGGAGGATGCACTTGATTGAATCAAGTTATTTGGACATTTTTAAGTTTACTCAATTCAGTTTATACATGAAGAATTAGAGTCGAGATACACTCTTAGAAGAAAAGGTTGTATATAGAACCTTAAAAGGTTCTATCAGCGCTATGTATTTGGAACCCCTAGAAGGTTCTATACACTCTTAAAAAAAGGGTTCCTCTGGGTTCTATATAGAACCTGGGGTTCCATACTTGGCCAATAGAACATTTTACCCCCCCAAAAATGGTTCTATAGAACAATTTTGGAGTTCCATATATGAAGCAGGGGATGGAACCATTTCTGGTTCTAAATAGAACCATTTCTTCTAAGAGTGTAACATGTTTCCATGTGGAATCCAGAAACTGATTGTTCTTCATGCCATCATCCTCAAGGTTAGGGGTCGGGTCATGTAGGGGTCAAAGTCAGGACAAGCTGAGGACAAACATTAGGTGTTGAGATGGGGCACTCCTGCTATGTGTATATGTGTGTGTGTTCTTGTCTAATTTAGTGGAACTTGGAATTTAACTGATTAGTAGTATTTATTTTACATTCAATTTTCACTTCTAAAATCATTTCTACTTGTGTGTGTGAAGGAATACTGGCTTTAGTGGCTCCACGTTTCAGACTACTTTGGTGTGTGTCCAGGGCTATAGCTGCAGTATCCAGGACCCCCTTAGGCCAGGGGTCCTCTAGTCTAGAAGAGTCACCACCTTTCACCCCGCTAGTGGCGGCCCTGTGTGTGTCAGTCCAAAGCATTCCTGTGTGTGATAACCCACAGGATGGCAAACACCTGTGTTTTCACATCTCTGTCAGACAGTGTGTGTGTGAGAGTGTATATTCCGTGGCAGCTCGTATAGTTAACATTCGGCTGGTGAGAATGTTATCCATATGCTATCAGAGAGAGAGAGAGAGCACATCTTTTTCATTTTTCAATCTTTCTTTTCGTTTTCCCCTCATCAGTCACTTTCTCCTCGCTATTTGATGGATGTTTCCATCTCACAGAGAGGTTTTCATACTCGCTCACATCTGCCTATATCTAGTGATCGTGAGCGTTTGTGAGGGCGTTTATATTAAATGTGTGTGAAATTACTTGAGGATCTAAAGGTTTGGCTTTCTCCATTTCTATGACCCTTACAAACACACACATGCAGTCATCACTCACACACATTACATTATCACATGTGTGTTGTATTGTGGAGCATCTGGTTAGCAGGTGAGAGCAGTGTGTGTGTTAATCCTCATTCTTAATACGAACAAAAACTAGATCCATCGGCAACTTTACAAACCCGGCATCACACCCACTAAACTACTTAATCGGTTTACATTTACAGGGACAAGTTTAGATTTACAGGGACAATGCACATTAATTACACTTCTCTGTAAATGTTGAGGCATTTCAGCAAATGTTCAGAAAAAGAGACACACAACATAAAGCAAGAATGATAATATCATTCAAGCAAATACAGTATTATAACAAATACAAATATTATACAATTCAAACATATTTGTAACAAAACACACATTTGAAGTGAAAGTTTGCAAAGCTGATAAATATGAATATAGATAAATGTGTGTATAATTCACAATTCTGTGGAAACTTGCGAGTTCTAAAGTCCAAATGGTGATGTATAATCTTATAATTTTGAGAAAAAAAGTCAGAATTGTGAGAAATCGCAAAAAGATAGATAAGAGATTGTTTCCATAGGAATCATACAAATACATAACTGCAAACATGCATGCATTTACAGAGAAATTAAACAAAGACATGCATTTGAATATACTGCAATGTATATAAAACACTCCTTAACATGCAAATGCTTGCACACACATAAGAAGCAATTAACTATAACATTTCCATTTGGTCTGTTCCATTCTTTTGTCTCAATCATCATCTCTCCCTCTCTCTCTTTCTGTCTCTCTTTACCTCCATCTATATTATGGCTTAAGGCGTAATTATAGTGGTGTGATATTAGGAATCTAATGAAGTCACAATTGCTAATGAATGAAGTGCTTAATTTCTCAATTCTCTAAATGCTGGCTTTCCTTTCTCCCTGTTATCCTCCTCTCTCTCACTCTCATTATAATCAATCCATTTACAATTCTTGCATGAGGTGTGTGTGTGTGAAGCAGGTGGGTCAGAGATTCTTCTGTCGTCAGAAAGTGCTTCTTTCTTATCTACACACATTTTTATTGTATTCTGTCAAACATTTCAACTCTCAGGCACAGAGTAATTATTCCCATCTGCTAATTAGCATCAATATTACATCCTTATGATGAATAAAACAGGTGTGAATTATGTACAAGACATGAACAGTTTGCTGTTACTCTTCATCAGTGACTGACAAATTAACATGATTAAAAAAGTAATTTCATGATTGTATTTTAATCTTTAAACTTTTTTTGCTGTATCAGAACATTTACCTTCTAAAAGTTATCTTGGATTATTATATGATATACCTTTATTTTTCTTTTTTTATTGTATTTTTTATTTAATATTTAATTTTATTTTATCATGTAACTAGAGCATTTTCATTTTAAGAAGTAAAATATAAAGAAATAAATATGTTATATTATTTTTTGTTTGTTATATGAAAATGAAATTGAAAATAGAACAATTTAATTCCTTCTGTGGATTCATATTTTGTCTTGTCCTGTAGTTTTTTGTAGTTTTTTTTTTTGTTTTGTTTTTTTACTTTTGTATACTTTTTTGGTTTATACTTTATTGTTTTACTTTTTTACTTTTTTATACTTGTTTTATAATAATTATAAAAAACTGAGAGAGAAGAGAGAAGAGAGAGAGAGAGAGAGAGAGAGAGAGAGAGAGCAGACAGCGAAAAGACAGTGGCTGAAAAATGAGGTTCACCCTCGGCCCCCTGCGCTGATGTTCACCCTGTGATACTGTGACCAGCACTTCACCTTACACCCCTCCTTCCCTCCCTCTCTCCATCCTTCTCTCCTTTCTTTCCTCTTTATCTCTGTCTCCGTGTCTTCCTCTCGCTTGTTTTCATTTTCTCTGTCCGCTTCTTTCCGTGGCACAAAGTAAAGAGAGGTGCAAAGGGGCCACAAAAGCCAAGGGATCAAATCAGGAACACAATGTATGGAAATGCAGTTCATGAGGATTTAAAGAGAAAAAGATTAGCATTCTGAATTCTATAGTGGGGGAAAAAATGAATGGGTGTATTTATGAGGTGCTTGAAAAACACAATAAAATGTGTTAATAATATTGCCTGTGTGTAATACCCACCTGGATGAAAGCAGCTGGTAGGAACCATAATTTTAGAGAATAATTATGATGCCAAGCCACTATAAACACATTATAGTCTATAATCCAGAAGAGATTCATAAGAGATTTCGAATTACTCAACCATGTGATCAGGTTAATGAATGACTATGTTTTAAGCCCCTGGCATATTACCATTCTATATTTGCTGCATTTTCTGTGCACAGTGTCTAGATTTTCAATCTAGACTTCCATAAAATTTATTTTTAATAATAATACTTTTATTGAGCAAGAATCCAATAAAATGATGGAAAGTGACACTAAAGACATTTTTATTTTTATACTTTCAAGCTGCTCTTTTGATATTTTTATTCATCAAGGACAATATTAAGCAGGACAACCATTTTCAACATTCTTCTCAATCTCATGTGCCGACAATACTGCATACTGTTTTATCCTATTATATCCTATTATTTTTTTAGCACAATGCACCCCGCCCCCTTTTTTTAACCAGTATTTTTGTATAATATAGTTAAAATATCTACAAATGCTTAACATTTATTGAGAAGCACTGCATAACAAAAAATGTGTAACAAGTGGAAATTTGAGTAACAAACATACTTAAAAAAAACTAGTATTATATTAGCAAAAACATTTTTTTCCATTGTATTAATGACAAAATATCTCATTAGGAACATTATGCAGTGTTGCTTCTCAAATAAATCTGTTTTGTTTAAAAAAAAATAAACTAATATCTTTACCAGAAAACAAGAAGTAAAAAAAAAAAAAAAAAAACTTCTGTTCATTAAGAAGTAATTTTTGCAGTTCATACTGTTTATTCTGCACAGTAATTCAGTAAATAGGATTCTCGACACACTGATCTTGTGCACACACACTTCATTAGATGGGGACTTCCTGGTGTTTGTAAGTGAACAGGAAGTTCATTTTTCAGTGGTGTGACAGTCTGTGACACACCTCCCCATTGTCAGTGTAAAGGAAAGAAACAACACAGTGTGTGTGTGCGCACACACACACACACTCGCCTCTCATTGAACTTCCCCTCTGACCGGACACAGACACTGATCACACAGGGTACAGGGCTCACATGCGAGTACAGTTGTCTACACTTCCGACTCTGGACATATGCACTCCCTCACACAAGCACAGTCCACTGGCAGGTAGGGTTAACACAAGCATACTTAAAGAAAAACATACACGTGTCATGACAAGCAAAAACAAATCATTGCCTGACGAGCGAAAATGGATTTAAAAAAATAACACAGGTGAAACTGAGTATTGTGTTGTTTTTGTCATAAGAAAAATTTCTGTATATATTTTAAGTAGGTATGAAATGTAAGTTGTGATAATGTTTTCTTCCCTATTGTGACGTATATTCCAGTAAAACTCTTGAACAAAAAGAAAAATGTTGGGCGGGACTTGATTTGTCCTTTAGGAATTGATTGGTTGTGGTTTGCTATTGCTGTGATGTCATGTGAGTGACAGGTTGCCTCGCCCTCACGCCAGTGATCACATCATCAGAGAAGAGATGAGCTGTAAGAGGGAGGGGAAGTTATTTTGATTAAAGATTAAGAGGCCATATACATTTTTAAAAATGTGCATGGATTAATCATTCATAATAAATGCAACTGTGCGCGGCCACATTGGTTCCGGATTGTTTTAAATTAATTTCTTCCAATTTTGAATTTCAAAAAAGTCTTTGTAATCCATGACCCAAGCCAACCAGCTACGAAGCTAATCATAACATTACAAGCTTAAATTTGAAGCAAAATAGTATTTGAAAATCAGACAAAAATACAAAGGTACAAGATGGTGTAGCTACTTAAATTTGGCTTTAGCTATGGAAAGAAGAACTACAATCCCATGAAGCATTGCGAACAGCACAATGAAATTAAAAACAGAGCTAACAAAATCTTGTGTTTTGCTTGATTCGACTCTGATTGGTGGAATTTTCTATACAGCATCATGGGTAATGTAGTTTTTCCACAAATTCCAAATGTTAAACACGGATTAATTTAAAACAAAATTCTTCAACAGAAGCAAATACTAACAACCAAGGTTTAAAATTAATTGTTAAAAATCAAGAAATGGAATGGAGTTTTACTTTCGGAACCCAACTATTGTACTCTATATCCCATTAAAAAAATATTTTAAGCTGTTAAAAGTATCACAATGTGTTCAAATGACCATATTCCAAATCATCTAATGTCGTCCGATAGCTTTCATTGTAAATGCTTGAAAAAGATAATCACCCCACGGAGGAAACAAAGTCATATATGTTTGGAACGACTCTGAACGAATGATGACAGAATTGTCATTTTCGGAGTGAACTATTCATTTAGGGAACATGTAGAGACCGAATCAAACCTGTTTTTGAAACTCAAGCCCTGAACTTAACCTCACACCGAGTTCATTAACCAGCGAGTCTGCAAAAGCCACTTTGTGTTTGTCTAAGAAGACAGGTCATTGCCATGATTAGGCCATGGGCAAACACACACACACACAAACCATGGCAATGAGTGATTACTCTTCTCTGACAGAAAGGACGAATGTTCCCATAATAGGCTATGACCGCTGTGTCAGCATTCACCACGTGTGTGTTGGTGCTATTAGCTCAGAATGTCAAGAAACAATCCTCCACACAATATTAATCAAATACTGAAGCAAAATATTCTTTTTTGGATTCTTCGTTTTTGGGATCTCAAGAACCTCAGAGATGTAACCTCAGAAATAACGCTTTATTTCGATGGTCCACCATAGATATTCTATGTAACTTTGTCCCGCATTAGTGTTAGTAGACTGTCTGCCTTAATATCTGCTAACACTTTATTGTGATGCTCCCCAACAGACATTCTTCTGACTATAAGTAACTTTGCAACTATGTCTAACCCAAAACCTTATTCTACCTCTTATTAGAGTATAAGAAACTGTTAGTTACTTATAGTTAGTAGAATGTCTAAAGTGGACTATCAGAATCTAGTGAAACCATTTATTTTAATGAGAGTCTCTGTGACATCAAATCATATTTTTCATGAGGAAACTTGATACTTGATGTTATCAAGTTCTCATACGATTAGGGAAAAGTTATCTTATCCTCCAGTAGTACGTATTAAGTTTTATTTCATTTCTCTCCGACTTCAAACACAATATGAGTCTTGAACAGTCTCTCTTTCAGAGACTTTCGCACAGTTTGGAAAGTTTTATCACGAACATAGTGACAGTGAACGTGTCAAGCTAAACTTGAGTCAGATGCTAGGCCTTTTTTGCTGTGATTAGACCACCATTAAAACTGAATGTCATTATAACATTACACAAGGCATCCTAAACTTAGAATTTCATTGTTTTGCCATTATATAATAAAATATCTAACCAAGTGGCATTCATGTGCATGGATTAATCATTCATAATAAATACTGCTAGTATAACTGTGCTCAGCCACGTTGGTTCTGGATTTTTAAAATTAGTTTTGTATGCCATGACCTAAGCCAACCAGCTAGGAAGCGATTCATAACATTACAAGCTTTGATTTGAAGCTAAATAGAATTTGAAAATCAGACAAAAATACAAAGGTACAAGACCGTGTACTGTGTAGAAGACAGTGGGACTATAAGGTTAAGATTCAGGAATAAATTTAGTAATTTAGTAAGTTTATTCCACTATTGTCTTACATAGAATTGTTCTGTAGTCCATACTTAATGCAATTACATCAGAAGTAACTGTGATTAAATCATAGAAAAATGTAGGGAAAAGTAATTAAATTACAGTAATTGATGACTTAGTTATGCATTAAACCCAACACTGATAGCAAGCCAGTACTCCATGATATTCTATTTTTTAAGCTCTGACTCTCTCTATATATCCCTGGTCTCTGCTCTGGCTGCTTGTGTTCTGGAAGCTCTCTCATTCATTTCCCTAACAAAGCAGCAGGGGCACCTGGTTCTCCGATCCTAACTCCATCCATCTCTTCCTGCGCTGCCCAGTGCAGAGAAAAATCAAATTCTCATTTGCCCACGGAGGGAGCGATTGAGGGATGAAGGAGGAGAAAAAGGAGGGGGTACCTAGGAAGGCTGACCTCCAGTTGAACCTGCAGCCGTTCTGTGTTTGGTCATTAATCTGAGGAGCAGACAGCAAACAGGGCTGATTGGAAACCGCTGGGCTGACATTTTTCTATTCCTGCAGATGGAGGAGTGTGAGTGTATGTGTGCGTGAGGGGAAAGGAAATATATTTCTTTCTCTGATCCGTCCCTTTGACTTCTTCAGTTCGTATTTGGATGTGGAATCACTTCAGAGTCATGATTCCTTAATTCTAGTCGCAGAGCGATTTGAGCTCCTCCTTGTCGACAGAGGAATTAGAAATGGATTTTTTTCACATTTCAATGCTAAAGCTCTGCACACGTGACAATACAGCATAAATCTCACCCCATGATATATGACACCACATCACACATTTTGAACTTTTTTTGTTCTGGAATGATCTTGCTCTTTTTTTTATTTTCCAGTGATAATTCTCCTCTCTTTTTTGTGTAAATCCTAAATGTCATGCTGGAAATGTGTCATGTTGCCACGTTGGTAATGGCAGGAAGCGTATACTGTAATATTTCTATCGTTTCGTCTCGTAGTGTTGCACGTTGAACGGCGGGATGTGGAAGCAGCTTCAGTTGGTAGTTTGACAGCACAAATGCATTTTTACCTCCCCATCATACAACTAATCATTTGGAAAATGTCCATCATTGAATATTTGGTCAATAATAAGCCAGGTAAACACTCAGGTGTGTGGCCAGATGATGTAGAAATTTGATCTTTCATAAGGCTAGGATTTACTGTGATCTTAACTGAAACTCATCGAGCAAACTGAGACGTTAAATGAGACGCCACAGCACTCTTAAAAATCAGTTATTCAAGCCCTCCTGGTTACTATACCCATATTACATACACCCAAATTTTAAATGCAACTTCCAAAAAAGTCTCTGTTGGTAAAAACTCTGTCTAAACATGTTTGGTAATTCCAGTTAAGTTGCAACTTTACAGATTGTATATCCTTATTATTTCTGTTTGTTGTTATATTACAACATAACATGTTACACTCTAAAAAATGCTGGGTTGTTTTAACCCAATTTTGGGTAAAATATGGACAAACCCAGCCATTGGGTTAAAAATGTAATTTAAAAATGTAAACCAATGGCTGGGTTTGTCCATATTTTACCCAAAATTGGGTTAAAACAACCCAGCATTTTTTAGAGTGTATCTATGTTATGTTGTATTATATTATTACATTAATATAATGTGATATACAAAAAAAAAAAATATTGAATATATGAAATAATATTTACTATATATTATCTGGTGTTTGTATGTATGTAACTCACCTGAAGGATTATTATAGGAACACCATAATAATACTGTGGTTGACCCCCTTTCGCCTTCAGAACTGCCTTAATTCTACGTGGCATTGATTCAACAAAGTGCTGAAATCATTCTTTAGAAATGTTGGCCCATATTGATAGGATAGCATCTTGCAGTTGATGGAGATTTGTGGGATGCACTTCCAGGGCACGATGCTCCTGTTCCACCACACCCATGCTCTATTGGGTTGAGATCTGGTGACTGTGGGGGCCATTTTAGTAGAGTGAACTCATTGTCATGTTCAAGAAAGCAATTTTGAAATGATTCGAGCTTTGTGACATTGTGCATTATCCTGCTGGAAGTAGCCATCAGAGGATGGGTACATGGTGGCCATAAAGAGATGGACATGGTCAGAAACAATGCTCAGGTTGGCCGTGGCATTTAAACGATCCCCAATTGGCATTAAGGGCCCTAAAGTGTGCCAAGAAATCATCTCCCACACCATTACACCACCACCACCAGCCTGCACAGTGGTAACAAGGCGTGATGGATCCATGTTCTCATTCTGTTTAAGCCAAATTCTGACTCTACCATCTGAATGTTTCAACAGAAAACGAGACTCATTAGACCAGGGAACATTTTTCCAGTCTTCAACTGTCCAATTTTGGTGAGCTCTTGCAAATTGTAGCCTCTTTTTCCTATTTGTAGTGGAGATGAGTGGTACCCGGTGGGGTCTTCTGCTGTCGTAGCCCATCTGCCTCAAGGTTGTGCGTGTTGTGGCTTCACAAATGCTTTGCTGCGTACCTCGGTTGTAACGGGTGTTTTTTTCAGTCAAAGTTGCTCTTCTATCCGCTTGAATCCGTCGCCCATTCTCCTCTGACCTCTAGCATCAACAAGGCATTTTCGCCGACAGGACTTCCGCATACTGGATGTTTTTCCCTTTTCACACCATTCTTTGTAAACCCTAGAAATGGTTGTGCATGAAAATCCCAGTAACTGAGCAGATTGTGAAATACTCAGACCGGCCCGCCTGACACCAACAACCATGCCATGCTCAAAATTGCTTAAATCACCTCTCTTTTTATGTCACTATAAATAGGGGCACCAAGAGGACTCAAAGTTGCACCGGTTATTACTGTAAAATAATGGACACTTGACTAAACCAACTGAGGCACATTAGGAACAGTAGTTACGGTAAAACAAAAGGGAATTACTGTAAACTGCCCGAAAGACATTACTCTGGTGGTCGCACCTAAGAAGGTTCTAACTGCATCATGGGAAGAGGTGAGTCATAACTTCCAATAAATGTCAGTCTAATCAATAATGGAATTATAGAGCAGTAGACTTGCATTGCAAATAGGCACAATTTTCCCTTAGTAATGACCACTGTCAGCTTCATTTTCGGTGCATGTGTGTTTGAGCGACAGATGGAACACACACACATTCAGAAATAACGAGAATGAGACATTTCACTCTTTACCTCTCCAGCTGGAGGCGAAAAGAACGAGGGCTGGAGCAACAAACGATCCGAGTGCAAGAACTATGAAGTGAGAGAGGGGAAAAATGGAAGATGAGAAAGGAGGGAAAAATGAAGACGAGAAAGAGAGTCAGTGTGGGTACCGGTGCCTGCAGGGTGCGGCGTGAACTTTTGAACCCAGGTCATGTTAAGAGGAGTGGGCGGCACTTAAGGACACTCCCGTTTCAGACCTCCTCTTTCAATTCATTAGCGCCAGGGAACGAGGGAGCGGATGAAGGGAGGGAGGTCGGGGGAAAGGAGGGGCGTCTCCTGTAAAAAGCACAGGTCATTTAGCACGCTCCACATGCTCTGGCAAATGGATGGTACCTTCGGAATCTTATTGGATCCATGCACGAATGCGCCCACTTGAATATTAATATCTATTCAGTCTCTCTTTTTCTCTTCCTCTCCTACACTCTCAATTTCTCTCTTTTTCTGATTGCTGTATCTTGGCTGTGAATATGATTTGAGGTTGTCCTTTCTTTGCTCCTTATTTCTCTCCATCTCTCTCGGCTTGCAAACACACACGCATAAACTCTCATAATCTCTCCAGCTTCTGTTTACTGTATCCTGGCAGGAAATATGAGTGAATCCATCTAGAATCTACCTATCTGAGACGGCAGACTATTTATCTATCTCGCTTAAACAGATTAAAAGTTGAGTGTACAGAATTCATGGGGATAATGTGATTGGTCCGTGGATGATACAGTACGGGAAACACACTTTCCTGAAGTTAATCTGCACCCACTCACTCCTAGTGTGCTTTTTAATGTGCGTTTAAGTGTTTTGAAATGATTTTGGTTTATGGGTTGAACGAAATTAAGAGAAGTTTCAAACTTCTCGCAAATCAGATAGATATTGCAGGTCAGATAGAGTGGCTTTCTTTGCTTTAGGGTACTTTCTTTTCAAACAGAACAGTGATATTTTATTTCACTTTTTCTTGAAGATCAGATGCAACTTATTTTATATTCCTGAGCTCAGTTGATTTAAAGGGATACAGTAGTTAACACCAATATACAAATTGTCATAATTTACTCGTCCTCCTGTTCTTCTAAATGAAATGCTTATATATATTTTTTTCTCCTGCAAAATACAAAAGAATATATTTTAAAGAATGTTTTTACTGTTTGTTGACTTTTTGGACCTAATAGACTTTTACTGTGTGGTTAAAGTCAAAATTTTTCATTATGTTTTTCTTCAAAGTTGTACAGGTTTGAAACAAAGAAAAGAAAAAAAGAAACTGTTTCTTTAGAATATTTTGTAATGTTCAAAGTGAACAACAGTGTTTAGATATTTTTTTTCTTTTCTCATTTGAGCAACGAAACACTTTCTGCTCTTCTTTTCTCCGTTTCTCTCCATCTCTCTCTCTCTCTTTCTCAGTATGGCCAAACAGCTGTCTCTTCTAAAATGACTTAATGAAGCTCACAGCTGCTCTTTCATGATGGAGAAAAACATTTCTGATTCATCGTTAAGCTTTTTATTTCTTCTAACTTGCTGCTCTGGACACATAAGATCAACTATTTTACTTTAACCTTTGCCATATGGTTAATGAAATGCACTTGTTGTCTTCTCTGTATGGGTTATTATTTTAACACAGAGCTTATAAATAGAGTTGCTATAATCACATTTGGGCTTGTACAGTGTTGCCTGTCTCACAATGTGAATATTATTAACATATCATGAATAATATTGTCAATGATTATTGATTCACCAGTTTTGAAATTCTGATTAATAATTATCAGAAGCCGATATATATATATATATATATATATATATATATATACAGTATATATATATATATATATATATATATGTGTGTATATAGATGTGTATATGTATATATATGTGTGTATATATATATATATATATATATATGTATATATATATATATATATATATGTATATATATATATATATGTATATATACATATATGTATATATATATATATATATTATGGTTGATATTATTCTATACAATTCGATTTTAAAAAATATGAGTTTAGGCTTCACAACATTTTAATATACAAAATAAGAAACAAATATATGCATTTTAAGATGTGCTAAAGATTACATTTTATCAATGTCACATTTTATATTAATATTTTATTTAAATATATTTTATGATTTTTACTGTGTTATTTAATTATTATTGTATCCAATATCAATCTACACTGATAAATAAAAAACAACAAAAAAAACATATGAAACGTTAACGATATGGTACCGATATGGTGTGCGTGCCTAATGAATAAAGTTAGATAGTTCTTAGACCAAAAGAGAAACAGGCTAATCTGACCTTTACATATATCTATTTTATTGAGAGAAATGCATATCAATCTGTGTATCACTTTGAAATGTTTAAAGTCGACTGTTACCTAAATTACTCTAGCCTACTATGCTGTCATATTGATTTAGACTTGTTTCATACAGTACAAAATAAAGCATGTATTATTTGTGTAGCCTAATAATTACTGTGTGAGGTGAGAAGTCTTTTGTGAAAAATGACCTTGGATGAAACACTAAAAGTTACATAAATAACCAAAAATGAGACTGAAATATATATAGGCCATATTTCAATGTTGAATGGCGCGGTTTAATAATAAATCAGGGAGCCCATGGGCTCAGAGGAAAATCTCATTTTGTGCCAATCAGAAATGCATGATGAAACTAATCAAGAGTGCACAGTAAATATTAAAATGAGTGATTTTCATACTTTGCTAATGAGCCATGCTGTTTGCTCCTCACCACGCTGTCTTGCATTTCTTTCCAGCGCTAGTGTTCAGTGTCTGAGAAATGACCGAAGTGAGCATTCATCAGCGGACGAGTACAAATACGACTTTCTACAGCTAGATTTACTGATGAATA
Organism: Pimephales promelas; assembly: GCF_016745375.1. Next base: position 8,528,027 of record NW_024121321.1, read on the forward strand.
GATTTGACAGTAAAAAACAGCACCTCAGTTACACGGGAGCCCATAAGTGTCGTAGCGCAACATATTTTAGCAGCCTTAACATATTTCCCCCCACCCTAGACTTTCTTTGCTCTCAGCTAATGGCCTTGAAGCGAGAGCCAACGACTCCAATTACAAATGTGCACATTGGACATCATCCAGTTCGTGTCCAATAAATAAAGCGGGAATACAAGCGGCGACGGGCGACGGCGAGCTCGCTCTCCGCAACCCATTTGAACCGGAGGCCGCGGGAGGCGATCATTTTGACCGTTTAGCTGAGTCTGTCTGGGACTCACGTGTGGTAATCGTTTCATTCAGTTGACTGTTGTACCAAACCTGCGACCGTCCATTCACCGTTGACGGAGGCGAGATTGAATGCACCCCTTGAGCATGATAACTGCATCAACGGCTGCCAATATTTACACTCGTCTCGCATTCAGAGTACAACGAACATCCATCTACGTGTCGTAGGGGGAAAACAGCTGAACTCATTAAAAATAATCAAGAGGCTTACTGCCCATCGGCTAACCTCCGGAATACAGCGATATAATTACAATTAGCTTTACTAATATGACCGAGAATGAAGCGAGTGGTAAAGAAAAATGGGCTATAATAAATAAGACCTGGGAGTGCTGTACTGTACCAATTATGAATTGGTTAAAGTAGTCGCTTTCATAGGCTGGGCTACTTGAGCATCATCATCCTGAGGTGACAGGGCAATAATAAGCAATATGAAGGCATTTTCGGTAGTATAAAAGTAAAGAGAGTGTAATTTCACGTCTGGTTTATAATGTGATTTGTGGTCATGGATTTTAAATGACAGAACTGGTCTGATCTGAATCAGCTGGTTCTCTTGTTTAATTTGATATATCATCCACACAAGCTTTTTACCTATATGCTGAAAACTAGCAATATCACGGCTGAGCGGCCGTGGAGGGTTGAAGCACTACTTTCCTCGTTCCTTCTGCTGGACTCAAAGATTGAACACAATGAAATGCTGTCGAAGAGTTTGGAGTGACTAGAACACAGTCTGTAACGTTTTAGAGATAACCTGTTCTGTTTATTTATTTATTTTGTCATATTTGAACTAAAAGGTTTCCTTTGTGTAGCCTATGTATTTAAATAATATGTTAACATATTTAAAATTATATAAGAGGTGGGTGTTGATTGGAAATGCCATATTAAATGTTTTGAACATTGTTTTGAAGTTTAGGGGAAAGCTTCTAAACTATACTTAAAGTTGTAGCAGATGCAAATGAATTACAGATAAAAGTTACAGAAGAAATTATTTAATACTCCCAGCACAGAAGAGCAAATACAAACAGACAAACACTAATCAGTCAATTTACACAATTGTTCTATTGATATTTTAATGTTTAAATAAGTCTCTTATGCTCACAAAAGCTACATTTATTTGATTAAAAATGCAGTTAAAACAGTAATATTGTGATAGATTATTGCAATTTAAACTAACTGTTTTTGATTTGAATATTTTACAATATAATTTATTCCTATGATCAAAGCTGTATTTTCAGCATCGTTACTCCGGTCTTCAGTGTCACATACATGACCCTTCAGAAATCATTCTAATATGATGATCTGATGCTCAAGAAACATTTCTTGATGTTATTATCAGTCTTTATTTTATTTAAAAAATATATATTTCTTTAGTCTTTACTCATTGCATCCATGCTTCAATAATAATAATAAAAAAAAAAAACTCCCCAAATTTTTCAAAGGAATTTTTCTTTTAAACATTGTAAGCTTTTTTTTTTTAAGCCTTTTTTTTTTGGGTGGTTAAGGATCGTGGGCCAATATCAAGCTAACACAGTTTTAATGTAACAACAATAACTGAAGTAACACTTTTTATTGTAGTATCTATTAATAGTATTGAGGCAGAAACAATGTTTTATCATGGAAAATTTACAGGAGAACAGTGGACCTCGTACAACAAAACCATTTAATTTCATTATATACAAATCCAGAATAGGAAATGAAGTAGCCGCATGTTGAACTGTAGGTCTGGGCAGATATCAGTCTCTTTTATTCTCCTTGCGTCTCGCAGGGATTTGCTGACAGACAGGGTGTGGACGGATCTCTCTCATGTCAGATTTCCAGTCATAACAGCCATAGCCGGTCAGACGACCATTTCCTCACATCTAATGGACGCATCCAGGTTGTGAGAGGCCTACAATGCCACCTGTACTTTTATTTTTGCCATGTGACACTTGTACATTATACAGATTCACACACATTGTATGTTTTCTTTTTTTAATGTTGGTACACAGGTGGTTCACGTCACATACGTCAGTAATGGTGTGTATGTTATAGTCTTGTATTACACACATGCACACACTAAGGGTGGTCTAATCCTCAGACTGTTTTGGTTTCATATTCTCTCATCATCACCTTATAGCAGAATACTGATGTACTTAAATTTAAGTCCTGTTCAATGACAGAGACACAACATTTGCTCTCTTTCAGTCTTCCCTTGGCTATACTTAACTAAAGAAGCACGCTCAATATACACATACAAATCTCACCGCTGCTCTGTTTTCTATTAGTGTGTGTGTGTGTGTGTGTGTGTGTGAAAGAGAGAGAGAGAGAGAGAGAGAGAGAGAGAGAGAGAGAGAGAGAGAGAGAAAGAGAGAGCGCGTCTTTGGATGCGTGTTGCCTGCCTAACCTATAGGCCGATTTGGGGACAAGAAAGCTGAACAGGTGTACTTGTAACCGAGCGCTATTGGAAACACTGTCACAGTATCTGAATATCTTACTCAAATGTACCTTTCACTTTGAATGTTAAATTTTAAATGTTAATACGCAACACAAAGGCTCTAACGAACATAACGAATATATCGACTCAACTGACAGCATTTGCTTAAATTTAATAATGAGTGACTGGGGCTAGTTGTCACACTCCAGTACATTTGTAATGGTAGGTTTATTTCTCAAAGTACATTTTTGCATAGCCACTTTATAATCTTACCTACTAAAAAAAGCTTTTGGACATTTCCACTGTAATTGCCCGGAACAAAAGTTCTGGTTCAGGTAAGACCCATTGATCAATAGCAGGGCATGTTGTCACATGTTGTCCCACCCCCCAAAAAGGTAAAACCTATCAAATAAATTATATATAAAATATTATTTAGTGTTATTTAGTGTAAAAACAAGCATTTTTTAAGCATTGTAAATGCATGTGAAGTAGGGCTGTCAAACGATTAATCGTGATTAATCGCATCCAAAATAAAAGTTTGTGCTTACATAATATTTGTGGGTGCACTGTATATCATTATTTTGTATGTATATATATATATATATATATATATATATATATAAATACACACACATGCATGCATATTTAAGAAAAAAATATTTATAATATAAATTATACTGTATATAAATCTATATACAGTATATAGCCTACATGAAAATATTTCTTAATTATATAGAAGCATGTGTGTGCATTTATATATATAAAATAAATATACACAGTGCACCCACATATATTATGTAAACACAAACTTTTATTTTGGATGTGATTAATCACGATTAATCGTTTCACAGTTCTAATGTGAAGAGTTGTATTGACCTGACATCTAAGAAAATGACACTTGTCAGGGTTTCTCTTAAAATCTGCCTTTTATTCTGAATGTGTGGTTTTATTTGTTAATTTCTTTTCTTTTTTTTCATCTATATTCCCAAAATATGATTATATTGTAATTTTAGTTTGGATGTCACAAAAACTATTCAATAGTAAGAGTTTTTTTTTTTTTTTAAATTAGATGTTTGAAACACAAATATACAAAACCATAGCCTTATAATGTATAAATAAATCTGTTTTATTTATTTATTTATTTAATATTTTTTTGCTCCATATATGCTACTGAACTCTGTAAAACACAGGGATAAATATAAAGTCTCTGTGATATGAAGAAGATATATTTAAGGGTAGTCATGTTAGGGTCACGCACAGTAAGTTTCCAATTATAGATGAAAACTATAAACTAATTAATAAACTAATTTTTTCGAAACTATCTTTCACCAAATTGAAGAAACCCAGGTGCTCGCCGATGGCTAACCCTGCTTTCAGACCGAGGGCTTGTTTTTTATGGTTTTCTCTGAGCAGCTGCGAAAAGGTTTATTTAGTTTAATCAGGGAAATCACAGGAACACAATGACATCATTGGAGCTCGGCTGACATTACAGCATTAAGTTCCCTCTCATAGGAGCAGCAGTGTAGATTGAGAGCGCAGACAGAAAGAACGAGAACGAATGGAGGCCTGAAAGAGGTCTGCTAGCTGCTTTTCCACACCGGCTGATCTCTGTCGTCGTCGTCATGGCAGCGAGGTCAGCCACGCAGACGCAGTCACACCAGTCAGGGGTCAGACAGGTCAGGTCACGACCCCGGTCAAGAGTTCAACCCCTCAGTCGCTCCACCGCCAGCTAGTTTCTGCTTAAACTCTCTACAAAAAAATACAACACAACAAAGTATTTGATTATTAGTGATTCAAAGTTTTTGTTTTTAGCTAAATGTAATTTGTACAGTAAAAATATATCAATAAATAATAGGATTCAATGGGAAAAAAAAGTCAAGCATGGATATTATTTATGTTAGCTATTCAATATCATATTCAAGATCATGTTTACCTTTCATTATGTGCAGGGAAAAAAAATCAGATATGGGGCAATTTATTAACAGTAAATTGAGTGTCAGAAAATAACTATTACATTTTCTTACAGAGCAATTTTAGAAATTTACTCTGCCATTCCTCACAGTGAGTCTAAGGCGTCTGTAATGCGTAGAAATATCATTTTTATGGCCACATTTCTGTCTGTTTTATTGCCGGCCACTATTTGGCTGAATAGATTGACGCTAACACAAATCTGCCTTCGAATACTCTTGCAAACTTTTTTTTTTTTTGAAATAACTGACTATTTTATGGCTGTATTTATCCTATCGGTTTAGGAAGAAGCTTCTTTTCTCTTGTGCTTTAAGCATTTGATGTTTATTTGTTTCTGTGTTGCTTGATCTTGAGTCATTCTGACATTTATATGATGCGCTCTGCAATTCTGTGAATAAAATGGCATATACATTTTCATCATGATGATTTTGAGAATTAAATTAATTGGCATTTAAATTCTGCGTAAAGAGGATTCACAAATATATTATTTTAAATAAACAAATAAATGACAGACTATTCCAGACATGTATTTAACTCTCCCAGAGACATGAATGTAAAAACACATTTAGAGTTATTGCTAACCACACAGCGTCAGAAATGTTCAAACACGGCAATTTCCTACCGAGATCCTTTTTTTGCCTATTACTGAAATAAGCAGAGTTATTAATAAAGGATGCATATAAAAAGGAAGGACGGGTTAGGCTTTTTTTAAAAACCACCTGTGTATTTGTTTAATCTGAGTTTGGAAAGATTAATTGTTTTTATTATTATTATTTATTATAATTAATTTAATTTATACACTTATAATTAAATTAAATGTTTTAATAACATTTTATACATTTAAAAATGTTTTAATACAATTTTAATAAATTTTTAATAGATATATTATTAATCAAAAGATCAGGTGTTTTATACAGTTGGTTCTTATATTGATTAATGAAGAACTTCATTAATGAAAATTGTTCATACAGAAAAATGCAGATGAATACATGAGTGTTTTTTTCTTTTTCTTTTCTGGTTATCATTGTACTGAAAATAATGTTGCTATTAAATATGTTAGTAAGGTCAGCCATATGTAGGAAACATCAGTAAAATGAACGTTTTTACTATCCATTTATTTTGAAAATGATGTTAGGAGCAATACGGCTCTACTTTTGACGAATGCTGTGTCGTGCCAGTTTGGAAAGTCTCAGTAAAACTTGTCCCATTATAGTCGGAAAGGATCATTGTAATTTTAATTTAAAATGACATCCAGATCGGAGAAAGAATAACGATTAATCTAAAACACATGATGATACTCGATTGGCTTCTGCAAATTTCCCCACGTGGCGGGTTAAAAAGCCTCGCTTTCAGGAAGTGTTCATAAATCAGGTGTCAGGTGGTGTTCTCCTCGCTTGTATTTGCTTTTTTTCTATGATCTGTTTGGATTAAAATGATATATGTTATAAAAAGGGGTCCGATTAAAAATGTACTTGGTTAGTGGAGAGGTTTTACTAAAAATATTGTACTTTTTACATTTTTATTCACTACAATGTAGTTTGTTCTTTATTTCTTTCTTTCTCTCTCTCTCTGCTGTCTCCTCTGCCCTCTTTTGCTCTCTTCCACTGGCAAAGCAAACAAAGTCCTTCCTCTTTTCAATGTCTTCCTACACTTGACATGTCTTGGGTCTGTCGGCTGGAGGACGGTCCTCACATGACCTCTTTAGAATCTTCCATTCGCTCGAAAACTCCATATCCACCAGCTTTGACTCCAATTATGACGCGCGCATCCATTTGTTAGAGCTTCGTTAGCGCTTGCCGATTACATACACACCTCTTCCAATGGCCTCTGGTATGGTATACGAGACGATGATGCTCGAGCTTGCGGCGTGTTGATTGTTGCGTATCCTCCCGCATACGCCTACGTGTTGTGTAAAGCTCAGAGAGAGGGCCACGGGCAGGTCATTGATGCCGGGAAGCGGGTGAAACGGAGTTCACATTAGCATACGCGCGGGCGGGGCCACTCCGAGCTTCAGGCCTGGCTTCAGAACCACAATGGCGTCTCCATCTGTTCCTGTCGCCCGTTACAAATCTGCTGTCACCCGGCTGGCTGGAGCCGACAGGGTCTCTCCATTAGCAGGATAAAGCACGGCTGATAAAGACGCCCGCCATTCTTCCTCGTGGTACAGGAACGGGTACGGGACGGACCCGACGCGCACACTCACACACAAACAAACAGCCGTAGTCGCTCAAAGACATCTGAACATGCATCGCTCGTACTGCACACACACCTCCAGCTGTGACGGATACTAAAATAAACACATACACCAAGACACAATCGCACACACATCGATAAGTGTGATAAATACCTGATTAGCAAGGAGGGGATTGGTGAACAGCCGTTGAACCCGTGAACTGCGTTTGCCCCTGATTTATACGTCGTTTTTGCCCTCTCTTCAAAGCACATCAACTGTTCCGGTCTTTTCCCTAAACAAAGCCACGACCAGTAATTTCCTTTATTTGGATGATTGGTTTTCTGTCTGTCTTCGCTTCTTCTTACATTACTCCGTCAGGCCCAATGGATTGTGTGTGCTTAGTGTTTAAGTAGCGACCTTTCGGCAAGTTTTGACCTTGTAGCGCAATTAGGAAAATGGTAGTTTAGATGTGGCATTTCTCATGTCAGACTTTCTAAAGTGCCGTCATTTTGTTTGGACTACTTGCATGGGGTCTTGCTGGCCGCGAAGTTCAATGTTGACTATGGCAGAATTATTGAGACTTTTGCACTTTTTTTATGCTCATCACTGCAATGTTGAGCCTATTATGCTGCTTTTTAAGGCAGGGAGTCCTTCAAAAGCTGCCCGTTGTGCACCTAAACTCGTTGTGACCGTACGAAAACCTATGAACTGAACTTGAACCGACTCGTTCACCATTTGGCCACCACCGGCAGGTCAGCGGGTCACACATGCAGTTTCCAATCACCCTGAAACCCTTCAATCGAGCTTCCCAATTCACAAGTTTTGTTGCAAACTATAAATGAGACATCATTAACCCTGTAACCTGTCTGCAACTTTCTATAATGCTATCAGCAACAGGATTGATCTGAGATGGAAAGCTGTGATTTTGGGATTCATATTCATGTGCGGTTTTGCAAATAACTCGCAATTTGAAGGATTCTACATCTACATCCCCTCTTGTTGGTGTGCCATGTAGCGTCTGTAATGAGACACCTTGGGTTGGGCTTCAAACACGGATCAGTCATTTGGTGCGGGTGGTGAACAACGGATGAACTCTGAACTCTGTTTGCCCTTTGCGAAAGGGTGTGTGTGTCTTATGAGTGCTAGTGGGTGTCCTAATGATGCCATCTTTCCTGTATCTTTTTCATGAGTCAGATTGAATTTGCTTGGAGGGGGAAATGAGAGTGAGAGAGAGAGAGAGAGTGGAAGAGAGGAAAAAGAGCAAAAGAGGGCCTCGGAAACGCTGCGCGGCTCATCCGTTAGGTGGCAGTGTTTGGATAGTTTGTGTGTAGGGTGTCACTGCAGAAAAATCGACGTGTGTGTGTGCGCACGTGTGCCTGTACGTGTGCTTTGTGTTCGTAACAGACCTTCGCAACAGACGTCACCATCAAATTCAGCCGCTGGTGTGATTGGACCGTGCAGCGTCTCACGCGGCTCCATGGTAGGTGGAGCGATGCTCGCTAGCTCTTTGTGTACCTGCACTCACTTTCGGCACACATACAAACAATCCTCCTTTAACTCACCTTCCTTTAACACACACATACACACACACAGAACGCTTTCAAACAGGCCGCATAAACCATTCAAACATTGGGGTAGAAAAGCAGCTTTGTGTGGGCCTGGTCCTGCTCAAACATAGGTTAGAGATGCAGTACCACAGTTTTGTCTCTTGGCAAGTAGATCATCAGTTTAGTAGACCACTTCCTTACTGGTCTGTAAGGAAAACCATAGTAAGCCATCATTCTGTAACCTATTTATATGTTTAGTATTAAAAATAAGTATATATCTTGAAGTGTTTAAATTTAAGATTCGAAAAAAACAGGGATCTACCCTACTCTTGTGTGTGCTCAAATTATATTAAATATTTATAAATGTATTTAAAGAATTAACAAGGGATTTTTATGTTGAAACAGCTCTTTGGCATGCTTTTCATTTGACGTCTTCCCTACTGGTGTGTAAGAAAAATGACAGGAAGCCATCTTTATGAAACTGATTTTTAATATTGAATTATATATTAAATATGGCATTTTTTTAAATTTAAGATAGTAAAAATGAGGGATTTCTATGTTGTACACAGCTTGTCCAGTTCCTATAGCAGACCATGGCTGAATATGAATCCTGCATGTCCTCAGTTGAACAAACAAGCGTGTGTGTGTGTGTGTGCCTGCAGCTGTAGTGTCAGTTCTGTCCATGAGGGGGCACTGTGGGTTGGGATCTAGCAAGAACAGTGAACTTTGACCAGAGAAACAAAAGCTTTCAAAGGGCCAGGTGTATTCCAGCATGACGGATGATAACCGGACAAACATATGTGCCCGTACACACCCATACAGGCACAAATACATGCACAGACCACTATAAAGCCTAAGGCTCCTGATTGGGCACCTGGACAGTAGAGCACCTGCTTTTGACCCCTAAGATCTTAGATTCAAAGAGCACCAGTATCTTTTGCCCAGGAGGCAGGGGTTACAGGTCAAACTTTGGAAAACTGAAAATGAGCAGTTCCCAAGGTATCACTGTGACACAAGGGCCTGACAGCCTGCTGTCTGCCAATACACCAATTCAGAGAGGAAAGATGTAATCCAAAATTTGTCTTCATGATAGAATTAGTTTCAGCTAAAAATGTAGGTTTCAGCCGTGCTTTTTAAACTTTTCTAAATCCAACATGTCTGTTTTTCCTCATGCATCTGTTTTTAGCGATCCATCCTGATTTTACAAGAATTTGTAAGTATTCATATGTAATGTTTAAACATGTTTGCATATCTTTGAATATGCACTCAAACGTACAATATTCATGTATTGACAGCAGCATGCATCGCAAACATATTTACATGTGCACAGCTTTACAAATATTTGAGTGTTTTGAATGAAAAATTTACACTTGCACTACTAACTGTAAGTACCTTTGGAACTACATGCCAACTAACTGTCATTAAAGTATTAGTAGACTGTTAGAGAGTTAGGTGAATAAGGGTTTGGGTTAGTAGAATAAGCTGACATGTAGTTACAAAGCTGTAGTCAGTAGAATGACTGTTTGGGGAGCACCAAATTAAACTAATCAAAAGAAATAGTCACATTTATAAGTGCATTTGTATAAATACATTGGCAACACTTCCTTTTACAGTCCTGTTACTCATGTACATACTATGTGCTTATTATAGTAATTGCAATTACTGGGTAATAACTGGTACTAACCCTAAACCTACCCCTAACCCATATACTTACCTTATATTAGCCAGTACTTTCTAGGTAAGGTAAGTACACTCTACTGTAAAGTAAAGGGCAGTTGCGTAGATATTTTTAAACAGTAAATATAAAAAACAATAAATGTACAGTAGCTATAATTTTAGTCATAATAGTTTGGCAAATTGAAATCAATAAAAGGATTTCAATCCAGGCAACTGCGTAGAATTGCATCTGTTGTAGCAGTGCAAGGTATCATCCTCACTTTAATTAATTCCCTCCCTTACATAATGATATAATTAATCACATATATAATCATTACATGAAATAGCCGATGTCTTTTATAAATAACTAACTTAAGAAAGCCAATCCCTTGCGTATTTTAGTGTATGTAAAGGTCAGCATGGTGTATTTGTCAATCCTGCTGCCTACCATGCATGCGGAGTCAAAACTGACCTCAGCCTTTAAAAGCAGCCTAAAAAACGGATTAATTTAAAGGTTTTTTGAACATGACGAGCTGAACATATTTGAGTCAACCTCGCTTCATTTACATTCGTGTGTTTTGCTTTTGGCTAGACACAATGCAAGGTGCACAAGTAAATTACATTTGATAGCTCTTTTAGCAAATCACTTTCCATAAACCATCTCTGGCTTTTCAGGAGCCCGGTCCCTGTTCCCGGTGTGAGTGAGATAGTGTGCGTCAGAAAGGTCTGATAAGCTCATGGCAGGCCTTGGTGTTCATGCCAGCTGAACCTGCCCGTGAGACCCGGCGGTGCCAGTGCCGGTTTTAATGGTCTCTGTGGAGCTCAGGCTGACTGACTGACTCCATCTCATCCCTGGCATTTTCTTTCTCTAGAACCACGAATTAATCTTTTTCTCTCTTAAGGCTTTGTGAAAGCTTTTTAATACGTCCACATTAAACATATTAACATTAAAATCTATGAACTTAACATTACAAAGAATTTCTTCCTGTTGTGTGTGTTTCACACTGTCTGGCTATATATTCTACTCCACTTTGTATACTGTGTACAGTAAACAATATAATGCAAGTACAATGTGCTAGTAATCCATTCTAAACATAGTCTCTGTCTCAAACTTATCTAAACTAAAGGCAATCTGTTAGCGTTTATCTGACTGTAGATCTTTGTTTGATCATTTCCGTCTATAAATCACATTTACCTTTGATTGTTTTTCTTTTCCGTCAAATCAGATCTGGGGTGAGTCTCTGTCTGAAAGAAATAATTGCCTTCATTCTGGAATTACTCTCACACAGAAGGATATAAACACAAATGCACATACATACACTCACGCATACACATGGTTTGGCTCATCCATCAGTTTGTCAATGGGGTGCATGTTGTCCTGGCCGTGACACCCAAGGCCCCGGGGACACTGGGAAAGACACAAGGCTAGAAGGGCGGAGAGATGGAAGAGAGGAGGGGGGAACACCTGCTTCCAAATCACAGGTACTCAGGTGTGAGACATCAATTCTACTCTGTTGATCAGTGATGGATGAGCCACGGGGCTCATGGCAAGGACAGCGAGAGAGAGAGAGAGAGAGAGAGAGAGAGAGAGAGAGAGAGAGAGAGAGAGAGAGAGAGAGAGAGAGAGAGAGAGAGAGAGAGAGATGAACAGCGGGGAGATGCAAAGCTAGCAGGAGGTGTTGTTGGATGAAAACTTGTACTTTAACACCTCCATAACTGTTTTTAGTGGATAACTCATGGCTCTTGGCACTATGTGTTCACCCAAAGATCATTTAGCTGCATTTGAGTGGTTTATTGATGGATTAGATGGGATTTTTGCCCTTTAGGGCTGGAATGATTCTCATTGTGTTGGGATATGGAGTAGATATCTAGTTTGTAATATAATGCAGGTATAATTATAGCAGCTTGAATGGACCTCGTGGTGTTTGCTATCTTGCTCTTTTGCTTGGTGCTAAAGATAATGTGCAGGAATGCAAAAAGCTCCAGGAATTTTGTGAAGAAAGTTTAATAATAACTCTGTCAATTCGAGAATGAGTATCTAGGGGAGCTCATCTCCTTTCAGGTCATTACACTATAAAATTCCCTTAGGAAATGATTTTACAAACTCTCATCTTGTCGGTCTTCTCTTCAAGTGGTTTTCTATAACAGGCCATTTATATTACGCTGTGGTATAGTGACTGAAGAACCAGGTGACCTTCATGTGGGTGGTTGTGGAGGTTTTTTTAATTTTATTTTAACACTGCAAAAAAAAAAATTTCCACTGTATTTTTGTCTTAATTTCCAGTAAAACATCTTAACATAATACATTTACAGACACATTTAATTGAGAAGCAATTAGCAAAATTGCATAAGACAAGTCTTGATTTCTGAAAAAATATTACCATGTATACTGAACGGGGCAAGGGTGTAGAGTTACACTCAACCTCAAGGCATTCATTTTTCAAGGAAAAACTTTTAAATATGTAATTTTTGTGATCAAATATGAGTTTAAGGGATAAAATTGACTACGGGGGGACTTTAAGTAATTTTGCTTTTCAATTAAATGTTTCTTAATTTAAGAATGTCTAGATGTTTGTACTAGAGAATTGAGAAAGGAAAAATACTGAGGAAGACAATCATTGTTTGCAGTGTATGGGACCTTAAATTATTTATCAAATCAAATTGGTTTAATAATCTCAAATGATTAGATCAAGTAAAATAAAATGTGATAATGTGATATTAAAATGATTTTCAAGGGATCACTAAGACCAAATCAGCACTTAAGCTCTGTTTAGAGAATTAACAAAAGGCCTACACGGTAATGGACCGAGACCCATTTAATATAACGGCTAACGAGGCACTCGGTCATTCTGAATGCAAACACAGTTGCGACTCTCGCCAGAGTCTTAGATGTAGATATGCAACACAAACAAACAAATCTAAACTGCCATTTATGTTCATGTTTGAAAAAGCTATACAGCTGAATTCCACTGCAAGCCTGAATCAGATAAATGAGATTACTATCCTTTTTGTCAATATCGTAGCATGGCGTGTCAAGTGCGATTTGTCAGCTTAAATGATGCAAGGTGAGAAAACAACCTAGAGACCTAATAAAACATGCTCCGTTCAACTTGAGCTGTCATCGTTGGCATGTCGTGCCAGCTGCGACGTCGGCTCAATCATCAGCTCACCTGTCAATTGATTTATTTATGATGTAAGTAATATCCTTCGATCCATACCTCAAAACCACGCGGTGTCACCGGTAACCCTGATGGTCACATCCTATGTATTGTATTAGAATATAATCAAGCTCAATTGTGGGCTCAGATTGCTGTGGGGCTGGAGTAATGATTACTTTGTGGGAACTCAATATCCATGCTGTGTGAGCAGAGAAGCGTGCCCGGCCTGTAACACCACCGGAGGATGATGGCGAGATCACTCTCTTCCGGTCCTGCCTACTCACGCACACGACCCTGTGGCGGCAAAAACAAGACAATATCACATTCAAACCACAGTGTCATAAATAGAGAATTCACCCAGAAATGAAAATTCTGTCAGTATGTACTCACCCTCATGTTGTTCCAATATTTTTAATGAAATCTGAGAGCTGGATCACTTCTCCATAGGCTTCTTGAGGGATTGAAACTTGCAGGCCTCAAAGTTATTAAAGACATTTCCTTCTCTATGGGCCTCTAGTCAGTTTAACTAGTGTAATTCCATAGAGCCACGTCACACGTAGGCTCACATTGGTCGACGCTGGTCATGTGTGTGATGCGTGTGATGTACAACAACAGATCATACGCTGTTAACCTAGTAACCTGACTCGAGGCCCAGAGATGAGGAAATGAATAGCTGAAATATGGTCGTTATTTTTGGGGGGGTTTTGCGCACAAAAAGTGTTCTCGTCGCTTGATAAAGTTAAGATTGAGCCACTGTAGTCACTTGGACTATTTTAAAGATGTCTTTAATAACTTTTCGAGGCCGGCAAATTTCAATCCCTCAAGAAGCCTATGGACTAGTATGGAGGAGTGATCCAGCTCTCAGATTTCATCAAAAACATCTTAATTCGTGTTCCGAAGATGAATAAAGTTCTTACGGGGTTGGAACAACATGAGGGTGAGCAAATGTTGAAAGAATTTTAATTTTTTAGTGAATTATCCCTTTAAGAGCTTGTTATGCCCAAGTAGCAGTTGGTTTTCCGTATCAAATTAGGCCAATCTATGTTTTTGTAACTGACTTAAAAAAAAAGTTTATAAAAGTAAAAAAAAAAAAAATCTAATAAGTCTAGTCTTAGTTTATTCAACAGGCCCAAGAAGTACAAAGCTTACACACTTCACCTTTAACCTTATGAGAAACTATGCGGGGCCCTATTTTTATGATCTAAGTTCATGGTCTAAAGCAAAGGGTGCAAGTTCACTTACTGTAAGATGTGTCCAAATCCACTTTTGCTAGTTTAACGATTGGAAAAATAGTCACCGCACATGGTCTAAAAGGGTTGGCCCTATTCTCTTAACGAGTAATGGGTGTGTTTTGGGCGTAACGTGCAATAAACCAATCATCTCCCATTCCCTTTAAAAGCCATTTGTGCTCGCGCCATGGCGGCAGTTTATGTGCTGCTGCACGTCATTGTACTGTATGTGTAATAAGCAGTGTAATGTGTAATAATACTGTGCAATTGACTTTAGACTAGGTTTTTGTTGGTCAATGGTGCAGTCTTTCAGTTGCCTCAAAATAGCAATGCCCCAATAATGTGCCTGAACACACTTCGTTTTCAGACCAGCACACCCATGGGTGAAAAGATGGGCGCAAATGCATTTGCTTTTTAAACAACGTGGCGCAGGACGTGAAAATTATTACTGCGTCAGGCTGAAACTAGCATAAATCACTTGTAGCGCCTGGTGCCTTATTGCGTCAACTGTATGGTAGAGCCCAGAATGTGAGGGTCACTGTGATTTTGCCAAGTAAGGCATATTTTTGATGCTGGAACAACATTCCTTTGTGAAAATTTAGTCATATCCCTACCTCTAAACATAACCCTACCCATAAGTTTTCCCTAAAATCAGGGAAATGTAGAAGCACCTCTCTCTGGTTGTAAGCCTAAACTTGACATAAACTGAAATCTAGTCCCTCAAATCCGATTGGTTGATTGGATTGGTGTTCCAGATTCAACAAAGGTGTTGATCCAGGAACATGTTGTGCCATATGTGTGACCTATATACAGATTGTGGGAAAGCTACCTGAAAGACTTGATGGTTTAGTCCACTCATAGGCCGTTCCAGGTGTCTGTGTGCACGTGAGAGACGTGGGCTGGGGGACTTCACGTCTGGCACCACAGACATAAAAATATTTGTTCAAATAGATGGATGGTGGGCTGAGATGCATGAAAAGATACGCAATGTGACTGTTGTGGGGATCTAATCCCTCAACCATCCATCTTGCCTCATTCCCTTCACTGCCTGAGCAATTACTCAGTCACACTAAGTCCATGCAATAACCGTACGTATGTAACATGACAATTGTGCTTGGCTTCTTCTGACTGACTTAGAGAAAATAGCAAAACTTTGAAACATGTTTGTGCAACGCACCACCCTTTTGTTTAAATAGCGAGGCACGTTGTGATAATGGCGGGATTATTGTTGCAGAAACTGTTTTATAGTGTGACTACGGATGGCGTTTCATTTGTCTGCAGGTTGGTGAGCTGCGATTCAGACGTGTATTCACTCATGCACGTCCGATTGTTATAGGACACCAATACAGGTTTTATGAAGCATGTGCGTTAGGAATGCACATATAGGCATATATGCTATGTTTTAAATGTATTATTTCTAATCTGGCAGTGTTAGATATTTATGTGTTTCTGCCTATTTTCAGATTTAGATGCTTGATCAACATGATCAAAACTGCTGAAAAACCTGTTTTACAATTTCTAATTTAGTTCTGTCATCTGATTGATGGTTTGTACTTTTTTATCCAGTAAAAGGCTGTAAAATTTGTATAAAGTAAATGTAAGAGTAATATTTAAAGATGAAGATTTTCTGGACTAAAGCAACTTGGGTTTACTTGATTTGTCCATACAGTACATCTTTTTTTTAAAGAAAGATCTAATATTACAACAGACTTTTGAGGAATAGCCTATTTAATTTTACATCTCTCAATCCTTATACCATTGGATTATATGTTTTAGAGTTATAATTTTAGAGTTTTTTTCAAAAAAAAATTTCCGCCCCGAATGTCAGCTCCACATTCTCTTCTTATTAAACACTGATGTTTCAAATATGACACCTAAAAAAAATCACATTAAAACTTATTTTTTCAAGTTTTTTTTTTTTTTTTTTAATAAACTGTTTCAAAAAAAAATGTTTAACCCATTTTTATTTCATATGGGAAACAGGCCTAAATGATTCAATTATCATTTGAGTGGCCTTCCCCATCTCACACTTAACACAAACCTTCATTTTTTTTTTACTTCCATCATATCAGTCCAGGCCTAAAGTGTGACTGACGCCGGCCAGGATTCAGTTTAATTGAGTGGGGTGAGAATAGCCGCCTCATGAGTTTTCCTCGGAGGGAAGCGTTCTAAAAGATTACCTTCTCTCTCTTTTCCCACCAATATTTCTGCCGAAGGGTTTCCCAACTCATAAGCGAGTTAGCACATAGAATTTATTCCTGTGAGGTTCGGACACAGGCTTTTCAGCGCTCTTGTTACCCTCTCAAGGGTTTTTTTCCCCTTGCCCCACTCAACCACATTATAAACAGCATTAGCAATGCAATTAAAACGAATCGGCTGGTTCAGCGAGGCTTCCGGTCCAGATGAAGACACGAGCAGCCAGTAAAAGCATTCCTATTGGTCAAGCTCTAAATGGATCCATTCAGAGCAAAATCCACTGGGACTGACCACCATGTTTAAGCAAATACAAACTTGTTGGAGTGCAGGATATCTGTGTCCAAACTATAAACGTGATGCATATAAATGTATCCGTACAGTTAAGGATTGAGGAAAGGGGGAGAGAAGCTATGGAATTCAGTGAATGCTTCAATTTATCTGCAGACCCTTTATCATTTTTATCTTTTCCAAGTGCATGTAATTATTCACTATTCATAACCATGATTTGTGGAAAAAGTGGTAATGTAGAAGGACTGCTCATCATTACTGGAAAATAAAATGATTGGCAAGACAGTGAAACCCTTTCATGGCTCACTAACCTACTGAAGATAAAACTTTCCATAGGACTGTGAGGATTTTTTGAGTTCATTTTAGCTCCAGTTAAATGACCAAGAGAAACCGTTAGCAACCTCTGAAATGTATTCTAGATGTGTCAAACATACTCAACAAACAAACATCCTTGTAGTAGCAAGGACTTAATTTGTTTTGAATCTAAAACAGTCCAAAAGACATGCCAGGATTTAGATAAGCATGCTTTGAATTTTAGATTGTGCTTGATTGTGCAGATTAAATTAATCTGAGATATTTTGGCAGTCCATGAGTATGAGCATTGTAGACTATTGTTGAATGTTTACTTGATAAAGTTCAACTTAGAGTCAAGGAACAAGCCATTTCGCTCTCAAACCTATCAATAAACATTTGGCTTGTGCATGTCTCCTGTCTCATATATATATATATATATATATATATATATATATATGTTTGGTGGATATAATAGACCTATAGTACCATATTAATTCCAATATGATGCCGACAATGTACATCAATAATGATTATTTAATGCTTCTGCAGAGTCATACTTGATGCTTAATTTTAAATTTTAATATAGGAAGGACAATGACACATTTAGCTTAACTTTTAGCTTAACAAAAATAACTTTTGCTTTGGTTGAAGTTAAACACACAGTTAGACTAGCACTATTAAGAGGATGTAGGGAGTGAAAGAGGAGCAAATAAAGGAGTGACACAGCAAAAGGAGAAAAAAAGAGGTGTGATTCAGCTGCCAATCATATCTTTGGAAGAGTCGGCTCCGCCCAATTCCCAATGTGTGAGTCATCAAACTCTAAACCTTGTACAAACACACATTTTTTACTTTCTAGCTGAAACCACAGTTTTCTAAATGAACCATAAAGAGACTAGTTTGTTTTTTTTTAGATGCAAAAAGGTCACGGTCTGTTCAAGGAGGCCAACATTATAAATTTACAAATATAATTATATATATATATATATATATATATATATATATACGTATATATAATTTAAAAATACAATGAGGACACACTAACAAGCCTAGACCTATACTGTTTTCCAACACATACTGTACAACTTTAAAGGAAATAATTTATTGATATTCTTAATGAATTGCATCAAGATCAATAAAAAACAGGAAATAGTTTTGAAATATAAATTAAAGCATACGCCAAGTTCCTAAAAATGTATAATTTTTGTATAAACTCTTCAATTTCATACATTTTTAAAAATTATTTTTTCCTGTCACATGACAACAACATGGCTTCCTACATGTTGGTTTCCCTATGTAATATGATATTATTCAACAACAAAGAGTTTCTCTACTGAAATAATTTGAACTAAGCAGCATATTACTATTATTATTATTATTTCAGACATTGTAATTTTCATAGGAGTACATTTTGTATGAACTGCCCTTTAAATGTTTTTTTTTTTTTTTCAAAAACATGAAAAAAGTTTATCATTGACCCATATGAATTACATATATACATGCACTTATGCAAGTTTAATGAATAACACACAAACACTCGATAACTTTTGACAGGCTACACATTATGCATAATTAAAAATCTATCTTATATGAATTTGTTATTGTTAAACAATAAGTGCCTTTTGTTCAATTATGAATTTTTGCATATCTGTCTCATATTTGAGTTAGCATGTGTGTGTTTAAGGGTATCTTTGCCCTTCCATAAATACAGATGATTTCAAACTCTGTAGTCTCTAATGAATACTCCAGTATATCGCCAAATGGAAGTTTTCCAGTTAGTTGCTCCTTTCCTGTTAATTCATCTCTTACAACATCCATATTCCCTATTGGTCTTCCTTGGACATCATGGCCAATCAGAGATGAGAAATAGAAACAGAAGTGTTTTGAAGCATCTGCAGTTCCTCCTAGTGACCAGTAGGGTGCAGTGCAGCAAACAAGACCACAATGTGCCCCTACTTATTTTTACATTAACTGTTTCAGTGCTGGATGTTTAAAAATGAAAGATTTATTTTGAGCTGTCTCTGGATTGAATGGCGTGTATCTGAATAGATCGGTCCGCTTTCCCTGAATCTTTTTCTTTATTTCATTGCATCGACTGCTCTTTTAATGCGTTCTCTGTTTTAAAGTGCTTCAGGCTGTGCTATTATGGTTAAAATAATGTGTTTCTGTGACTGTGAATAATCTAGCTTGGTCTGAAGCAGACATAACTGGATAACTGTCATGAAGAGAGAGACAGATAATTGACCTGTCTTATTTGGATGTTTTGGGATGACAACAATGGGAGATTGCACCACTTGACCACAGGGGTGAGAAAATGAGTGTGGGGCAGTGAAAATCTTTGGACTTAATACCCCACTGTTAGCACGACTTATCTCAAGTATGTTGCTGATAATACCGAAGCCACTAAGACTAATTACAGGCCGTGTATACAAGAACACCTCACCCCGTTTCAACATCCCATTAATAACCGATGATGAGCCTGTGTCAACATCAGCATCCAGTCGCATGCATTTCTGCCCTGAGGATGAGAAACAGAAGGGGTGCAGGTACAGTATATGTCATTGAATGCAACTAAAGACTGAGTTGAGTTAAAATGAACAAATCAAGACGATCACGCTTTATAGCGTTTATAAAGATTCCGGAAGTGCACTCAAACAAAACAGTACAGCAGTTTATGGATGCTTCAGTCGTAGAGAGGTGGTATCATTATTTTTGCTCGACCCATGACTAAAATAGAAACCGTTAATGTATTTTTATATCCCGAATTCTCATATTGCATAATGTCCGAATATATCCAAATTTTATCAGTTCAACTCTGTTCAAGGCATACCGCAACTTTCCTGGGGCTCTAAGTTTTATTTAATGATAGGGCTTGTGGGGTGAAGTAGACAGAAGTAATGGTCCCCATTAATAACAACCTCTTGCTTAAATCCCTTTTAATCTCTGGAAGGGCAGCATGCCAGAGACTCGAGAGGTACCAGGAATTCTAATGGTGCCATAACCACCACCAATACCTTTAACAGCCTCCTGGCACAGGTCAGATTAATTGTGCATGTCTTCGTTAAAGTACCTTTTCCCTCCGTTTTGAGGAGTGCAATTACTGAAATACTTTTATCTAATGCCTGGCATTACATTTTTTTTCCAATAAACTACTTCACAGAGGTGGCAAATGCATTCATATATGAACACATACTGTATACTGAGTTGCAAAAACAGTTTTTGCATAGTTTTTAATCTATTTTAATATTATTATTGTTATTAATATTATATTTTAGTTAAGGTAATAATAATAGTGAAATGTTACAATATTACCAACAAAATTATATTCATTATTATTATTATCACAAAGTAAGGTGCATAAGACTCATGAGGTAGAAAATATGTAATTATTATTATAGTTATTATTGACACAACAATAGGATTAATTGATCAAATGTATTATTAATTTATATAATATATATGCATTTGTTTGCATTGCATGATTGTCCGGTGTAATACTCACACATGCAGAGCTACTTAATCTGCAGCATTTACGAGATATGGCTCCATGCTGTCATTCTTTCTCTTGCTTGACATCTGGATAAACATCATGCAGTGTAATTTGATTGGCTGCTATTGACACAATAATTGTTTATTGATGGCATTTAATCCCACTTCCTGATAAGCAACACGCTGTGCATCCCTTATATATGCCTCTGCCGTTTACACGGTTGTTTGCAAACGCATTTGACCTTTATCAAAATTACAGCAATGTGGAAATCGTTGTGGTGTTGGTTGGGAGGCTGATATGTTATTATTTTTTACTCCAATTTTAAAAATTATTTTAATTATTTTTGTTTTATCTTTATTTTTCACTTAACTTAAAAAAATCTTTTTTTTAAGTCAAAAAAAAAAAAAAACACACTTTGGCCCTATCAGTTGTGGATTGATTGCCGAGCAGGACAGTCATTGATAGCCTTTCGAGTGTTTGCATTTCTTAGCCTTAGCAAATGCAAAACGATGGCAAGGCCTTGTCTCCGCCTTCTTTTTTTTTCTTTTTCAAACAAGCTTTTAAAGCAAACAGCTCAGACGATATCATCAGTATTTTCAAGCTATTATTCAGCTGTTATCTTGCTCTTGATTAGTTGAGAAATGAGTTATGTCCTCACTGCATAAACAACTGTCTGGAAGTTCCCAAAGTCATCCCTCATCTCAGGGGAAGGAGGAGTACTGGAGCAGAGGGGCCCCAGGGCCTGGGGATTTGAAACAAACAAAATGGGGGTCCGTGGAGGCGTGCGATACAGTCATTGAATTTGACTCCTCTGAGGAGCACTGTGCAAATTAAATTAGTGTTACAGAGTGAGTGTGTTTTAAAATATAAAAAGCTTATTAAAAGTAATATTGAATTCTATAATAGTCTACTAAAATAACACTTGTACAAGTATTTCTGTGCATTTAAGCAGTAAAAAAAAAAAAACATTTTTACATTTGTACACTTGTGTAGTAAACTGATGATTTTAAATGGTTTTCAGTCCCATGGTAGCGTTATGAGGAGCTCCTGGTATTCCCCCGTCAGACAGGGCAGACACAAAAAAACAAGCGAAGTGATTTAGGATCGTCTGGCTATAAAATCTGCTACTGACAGTTATGAGTCCAATGAAAATAAAAGGTGTCCTGGAGCAGTGCCGCGCAGTAAGTCAGTGTTTTGACTTGGAGAGCATTCAAAAAGCTTTGAATGCAGCTTGTAAGCTCTTCCCACCACATTGGGATGCATTTAGAAATTAGTCTGTTATTAAGCGTTCAAAAAAAATGAAACCCAGCTCTGAGTTTTTATTCATCTAAGCTTTCTTACCACACTGGGATGCATAAAAAAGTTATTAGAAACAGAAACCGTTTCGCTTTTTAATGTCAGCGACACTGACTCCACATTTGACCTCTAGATAAAATTAACTTGAGATGCAGAGTCTGCTGTGTGACCTGCGGGGGCAGTGTGGGACAGTCAGTGAGCTCGTAACAGGACCCAGGAGAGACGCTTGCAGCTGATCTCTAGTCAGATTCCCATTCTCCATTCCAGCTCATTGATGCAATGGGCCGAGCCAAAGACTGATCTGAGACATGTAGTCAGTGAGATTGAGCATCAACCAGTTTTTTGCAACATGCATTGTGTTGTGGTCAATTCAAGTATAGTGCTAATGCTTATTGTTTTAAAGCAGCTTCACAGAATATAGTGTATTCTGTTACACTATAAAACCTAATAAGTTGGCAAAACTAAAAAAAAATTGGGGTAATCAGTTACATACATTTTTTTTTCAAGTTAATCAACTCAAAGATTAAGTAAAAAATTGAGATCCAAAGTAACAGAATATTAAAGGCACAATGTGTAATATTTTTGAATAAAAATATCCAAAAACTTGACTTATTTATTTACATTATCCAAATATTTCCAACAACGTTTAAATCCAGAGAAATCAGCTATTTTAACCAGTGTAACGACCTGTCTTTGCGTCACTTGTCAATGACATAATTTCCGCTTTATACTTCCGTATAAACTGTTCAAACCAAAGACGCTGTCAATAAAGAAATCCATTGTTACATAGCTCAACACGGTTAGTCTTATTGTTTGCGCCTCTTGTTTTCTTTATACCATGAATAACATGTTTGTATCATGTCTCAGAGACAATGCTATCTTGTCAAGTGGCTAACAGCATAATCAGAAAGAGCTTTATAGTAACACCATTAATAAATAATTTTTTCCACCATACAATTTATTCTAAAATTAATTGCATCCCATTTAGCAACACGGACATTAAACGTAACTTTAATCATAAAATAAACAAATAACTTAGTGAAAGTAGAGGCTGTAGCATATAAGCATAATAAAAACAGCAACGTAAAATGTCTCGGGCTCTCCTGCTTCATACCACAGTAATGTTAATAAAACATTAGCTCATCCATTAGCAAGATTTCTGCCAGTCACATCGGATGGCTTTCTATTGGCTGTTGAGGTGAAAGATGACAACTCCCATGATTCCACGCTCATTCATGGCGTAATCAAACTATTCCTTTGTTATTGTTTTGAGTAAGTGATCTCTAATGGCGAAAATTACATACTGTGCCTTTAAACATGAACACAACCCTAGATTATTCTTTTGCAAAACACACAAAGTGACTCTCAATTTTAACTATTCTCATTATACAGTCTGACGCAAAGCATTATGGATAGAAGAAGGCCTACCTGAAATGTTTTATGTTGTATAGATATTTTTTTTGGCAAACCGACTTATAAATCACACTAAGCGATGTTTTTTTTTTTTTGTTTTTTTTTTAAATTCAGAAAGTTTTCTGTGATGGGTAGGTTTAGGGTTATGGTTAGGGGTTAGAATACAAATTGTACAGTATAAAAATCATTGTCTATGGAAAGTCCCCTTAAAATATGGAAGCATGTAGCTGTGGACAGACATTCCCACGTTATCAGAACATATTTGTTGTTTTCTCTCACTTTTGTTTCTTCCACGGTAGTTTGTTCCTCCGGCGGATAAATCCCTTTCAATACGCCTTTAGTAAATGAAATGAGACTTCCATGTGTAAAGCTAGTGAAGATGAGTATGCTCTGATGCTGATGATTAACGATGTGGCTTGCGCCGATTCTAAGCGGGAAGCTCACATCCTCCCTCAGGCATGATCTCACTGAAAGGTATCCAAAAAAAAAAAAAAAAAAAACTCTAATGAAAACATCAAGCTTCTTTCCACATTTCAGCAAGTTATGCTCATGTAGTCACCCGGAGGGATGTTGCGGGTTTGGAAACAAGAGACAAAATGAATGAAAAAAATAAAGAAGGGCAGTGAAAGAGAAAACCCTAGAGAAACGGCTCCGAGCTTCAGGCCAACGTTGGGTGGTCCGGCAGAATCTGTCCTTTGGGTTCTCCAATAGCGGATACTGTGACGTATATTTTGTCAAAAGCAGCTGTGGAAGCGAATAAACGCTGCTGTCAGATGTGAGATGGCTTTCCTTATGCATTCTTCTACAGCCTGCTTCAGAGCGCTATGAACCATTACAAATGTATCCTGTTATAATGTTAGATAAACCGTCTTTCAGCAATTTGTTATCTGGCTTGACCACATTCTGTCTGTTTGGAAAATAACTGCATTATATCAAGGCACTGAAGGAAATATCTTTGTTTGTTTGATGGGTGTGCAGTGTTGCTTTCCATGTCATCCCTGATAAATCTCACAGATTTCTTTTTTTTTTTTTTGTTGTTGTTGAGGCAGACCGCCCACTAGGGGCAGAAGACACTGCCAAACTGTGTGCTGGTGGTTATGAGTCTCATCCCTATGTGAGACTGCTGAAGCAGTAAATGTGTGGGAATCCTCGTAGAACAACCTGAGTGCCATTTGCATGAGGTTTCCTTAACTAACGATGAACTTTTAATGCATTTATTAAAGGAATATTCAAGATTCAATGCAAGTTACTGTCAATCTTCAGCATAACACCTAAAATGGCCGTTAAAATGTTGAGAACAACTCAAGTTTTGCCAGACAAAAGTTTTACCAGGAACTATTAAGCTACTTATTTCATTTGCTCCTTTCACTTCCATTGTAAGTGCCTTGATTTTTGCTGCTTAAAAAAACACATAACGTTTATACTCACCAAAAAAGTTTTACTTTGGTGAGTTTTGATGTTTTTAGAAAAGTCTCTTCTGCTCACCAAAGCTGCTTTTATTTGATGCTAAATACAGCAAAAACTGTAATATTGTGAATATTTTATTTTTATACATTTTAAAGGGGTGGTTGATTATGATTTCACTTTCTAACTTTAGTTAATGTGTAATGTTGCTGTTTGAGCATAAACAACATCTGCAAAGTTCAAAGAAAAGGGAGATATTTTCTTTTAAAGAAATAGCTTTTTAAGGACTACAACAAACGGCTGGTATAGGGACTACACGACATTCTCCCTGGTTAGTGACATCACAAACCCTAGAATTTACATAAACCCTGGCCCAAGAACATGATTTAGATTATCATGACAGAATATGCTAATCAATGACTATAGAAGACAACTACACATAAGCTACAAACATTCATCAACTAACCATTCAGAAATGTCCTGTTGCATTCTACATGTTATCACTTCTTAAGTCTCTCCATCATTGTGTGGCTACAAGTTTTTTAAACTTAAAAGGACACAAGCTGTTGAAGCTCTGCCCTCTGCGCCGGGAAAAGTGACAATTTTAACATGGTATATAAAATATCTGTGGGGTATTTTGAGCTAAAACTTCACATACTACACACTCTTGAACATCAAACACTAATTTTGCATCTTGTAAAATAGGCATTATACCCCTTTAAAAATAATTTTATTCCTGTGATCAAAGCTGAATTTTCAGCAT
Organism: Pimephales promelas; assembly: GCF_016745375.1. The sequence continues at coordinate 8,553,630 of NW_024121321.1, forward strand.
CATTAATCACAACTTCAGCTCACATGATCCTTCAGAAATCATTCTGATATGCTGATTTGCTGCTTACGAAATATTTACTGATATTATCAGTTAAAAGCAACTGCTGCCTAATATTTTTGTGGAAACCTTGATACTTTTTTCCTGGGTTCTTAGAAAGTTAAAAGAACAGCAATTAATTGAAATGGAAATCTCTAATAACATTATTAATGTATTTATTCTCACTTTATGATTCATTTATTAAGTCTTTGCTGAGTAGATGTGTTAATTTATATACAGCGGTAGTGTGAACAGATTAACATTAGTTGATGTATTATAAAAAAACAAGCATTAACTAATGCATTGACGGTAAAACATTGAACCTTATTCTAAAGTGCTACCTGCTTCTCTTACCAATCCAGCATATCCAAAGTGTGAGGCAACCTTTTACATAAGCAGTTAATTTCCTTTCAATATGGTCTTTAAATGTCAGCTACCATACACTTTCATGACTCTCTTTTTGCAAAGCTTGACTGGAAGCTTTTGAAAGCAGCTCTAGAAAATAAACAGTAACGAACATTGATCTGTCGTTTCTTGCCAGATCATGCTGGCATCATGATGTTTATACTCAAGCTCCCAGCGTTACCACCGCTCTGCAAGTCGGCCGGTTGCGGACGTAACAAGCTTTTGAGTGGCACTGGGGTAGTTAATCCAACCAAACGTGGCGTGCAATAATCATCTTGGATTTATCCCGTTCGTTGTCCTAAGACTCTGTGGTTTGGCGCGACTCTGTCAGCGAGGTCAACAGGCACTTGTACCCTGTCATTATTCGGTGGTTGAAAGACATACAGTGAAAGAAAAGACTGATTGAATGAAAAAAAACACACAGAGGAATGAAACGCCCTAGATAAATAAAGGAATCGAGTTTGGAGGAGAGTCAACATCAACCTGTAGGTGTGAGAGGGGGAGAACAAAGCTAGCCAAAGACCTGTTTGCATGGAGACTCGCTTGGGCAAGCCGCTGGGTGAGAATCCATGCCTGCCTTTCACTCAACAAGACAAGTGACAAGCTCACACCTGTTTATCCTTTGCAAAACTTTTTTTTTTTTTTTTTTTTTTTTTGTGTGAGGTTAAGACGTAATGTGAAAGTAGTTTCAGTAGTTTCAATTCTAGTCATTTTAAATACCTGTAATGTCATTTAAATGTAGCCTAATCTCTTCGGGGAGGATGTGTGTAGCTTTGCCAAACAACAGTACACAAGTGTTGAATTCAAGACATTAATTAGCAGTTTGTTAGTGAGTCCACACCCCTTAAACATACAGAGTAGTTAGAAAAAGGTATTTGAGCCCGCAAGGTACATTTACCAGAATGTTGACACACTATTACTATAAATTGGAAACACTTTTTTTTAAGCAATGTTGATAATTTCTGCAGGTAACTACAGGAGAGGTAGTGAATAGCCACATGACACATTTGAAGAAAGGAAAGAAAGAAAGTGATGCAAATATACAGTACAGGGGCTTGTAACAATCTGAAAAGTGAGGGGGGGGGGGGGGGTTAGCTTCGCTGTCATTAATGACACTGTATTTGCCATGGATGCACTTAAACACAGACTCATTAGTAATTCTAGCATTTTTGTCATGCAAGTTTAATAATTAGGCCTAAAACTTTGTGGTGACAAAATATATAGTAAGCACCGCATGTTTTTGTATCTTATGTTGTTCTGTTAAAATCAGTCTGAAGATGTATTTCTTTTCATTTACATTTAAATGTGTTTCTATATTGGGTATGATGATTAGGCTGGTTGCTTTTATGGTCTTTTATGACATTGTAACGGAGGCCAGCTAGTAAAGAGCTGTGCGTGTAAACCTCACTCCCTTGGCCCCAAGGGGCGCACTAGCGACTGACGTTAGAAGCTGAGGTCTTTTGCGTCCTTGCGCCTCCCATGCTGAAAACGCTGCTTTGAATCATGCTCAGAGCAGGGGGAGTATGACCCAAGCTGTTTGGTTTTTATTATCACCTCTCGGTCATGCTAACGTTCTTCAACAATATGATTAGTTATAAAAAAAACACATGGTTTTCTGAGCTCACAAATCTGAGGCATGTGAATGTCAGATGGTAAATCCTGTGACTATTAAACAAAGTTCTCTTTCACATCTTATTGCGCTTAAACTGTCAAATACACAC